>VUQJ01033745.1:18260-30006 GCA_015108635.1 Andinoacara biseriatus | reverse complement strand
GTCTTTCAGAAAGTGTTGTAACTAAGTTTAAGAATATAATTCCTTCATTATTATGCTCTTCAATGCCATGTGCCAACACAGTGCAGAGCAGCTATCTAAACTCTGCTCCCAATGAGGTAGATTATCTTGTCAATAGCTTTACATCCTCACTGCATACGAATTTGGATACTGTGACTTTGAAAGGGAAAGTCTCAAATCAGAAGGGCCTGACTCCGTGGTATAATTCACAAATATGCAGCTTAAAGTAGATAACCTGTAAGCTGGCGAGGGAATGACATCTCACTAATTTAGAAAATGTGCATTTAGTCTGAAAAAAAAGTAAAGCTAGGACATCTTACTATTCATCATTAATTGAAGAAAATAAGAACAACCCCAGGTTTCTTTTCAGCACTGTAGCCAGGCTGACAAAGAGTCAGAGCTTTGTAGAGCCGAGTATTCCTTTCACTTTAACTAGTAATGACCTCATGAATTTCTTCACTAATACAATTTTAGACATTAGAGAAAAAATTAATCAAAACCATCTCAAAGCCTTATCTTCATGTTTGGCTGCTTTGAGCACTGCTGGTATTTAGACTCTTGCTCCAATTGATCTTTCATAGTTAACTTTAATAGTTACTTCCTCCAAACCATCAACGTGTTCATTAGATCCCATTCCTAATGGACTGCTCAATATTTTTAAAACATTGGCTTCACCGGCTCCCTGTTAACTCCAGAATACAATTCAAATGTCTTCTTCTCACAGACCACGTCTTGAATAATCCGGCCCCATCTTATCTTAAAGACCTCATAGTACCGTATCACCCGAATAGAGCACTTTACTATCAGTAAAGTATCTATCTATCTTCGCTGTCAGACTGCTGGCTTATTTGTGGTTCCTAAGATACTCAAGAGTAGAATGGGAGGCAGAGCTTCCAGCTTTCAGGCCCGTCTTCTATGGAACCAGCTCCTAAACTATTTTTAAGATTAGGCTTAACACGTTCCTTTTTGATAAAGCTTATAGTTAGGGCTGAATCAGGTGACCCTGAACCATCCCTTAGTCATGCTGCAATAGGCCTAGGCTTCTGGGGGCTTTGCTATGATGCACTGAGTTTTTCTTTTCATTCACTTCTTTTTAATCTGTTTATACCCCACTCTGGATTTAATCATTTGTTTTTATTAATCTCTAGCACTCTTCCACAGTATGTCTCTAATAATAATAAGGCAATAGTCTTATATAGCGCTTTTCTAGACACTCTTTGTCCTCTCTCTCTCCCCTACGCCCCAACCAGTCACTGCAGATGACTGCCCCTCCCTGAGCCTGGTTCTACTGGAGGTTTCTTCCTGTTAAAATGGGAGTTTTCCCTTCCCATTGTTGCCAAGTGCTTGCTTATAGGGGGTAGTTTTGACTTTTTCCTGTAGTTATTGTAGGGTCTTTTCCTTATAATATAAAGTGCCTTCAGGTGATTGTTGTGATTTGGCGCTATATAAATAAAATGGAATTGAATTGAACTACCCAGGATTTATCCAAAAGCTACCAAACTCAATAAAACTGCCAATGCACATTTGACTTTTCTGTCACTTGGAGGACAATGACGATGTGCCCTGTTCTGCCCAAGGTGCATGCTTTTCTCATTTCTCTCTCTTTTTTAGATCATTTAGATGAACACTTTAAATTAGGCAGCAAATGTGATTTTAGTGTGCCTGGAATCATAAGCTAACTATTTAAAAATAAAAAAAACGAAACAACGAACCTCCGCTTTTATTTCTCAGAAGAATCGACCACCCACTGACTTTAAACCTGCACATGAAATTTGTGCCGCTGCTCTGAAGTGAATGGGCTCATCTGCAACACACAGATAAGCGTGCCTCCAACATGCATCAACATTCACCGATCTGTGATTTAGGTTTCCAAAATATACATTCTGAAAATAATTTTCCTCATTAGTGTTTACATTATATTGTCTGTAACAACCTCAGGCTACATCAGTTTTAAATGGTGAATGTCTTGTGCAGCTAGTTAAAAACACACCTTTTAACTTCTTTGCAGACCATCTCCGTTTCTGTATCAGTCCTGACGCTGAGCTGCATCGCCCAAGACCGCTGGTATGCAATCTGCCACCCGCTGATGTTCAAGAGTACAGCCAAGAGGGCGCGCAAGAGTATTGTTGTCATCTGGGTTGTGTCGTGCATCATCATGATCCCCCAGGCCATTGTGATGGAGTGCAGCAGCCTGCTGCCTGAACTCACAAATAAGACCAGTCTGTTCACAGTGTGTGATGAGCATTGGGGAGGTTAGTTTTCAAAGTTCCTCCCAAACTAAATAAACACATTATGAAAACATATTTCCCCCTCGCTGCCAGAAGCACAGCCTAAACTGTAAACTAAATGACTCTCTGAGTTACTTGCAGATACATTTGTTGCCCCCCAGTATAGCTAGGTATACTGAAGGGATAGATGTGCAGGATGGATGATGTTTGCATGCGTACAGGTGAAGTCAGTCAGGGTGCCTCTGTGACTGAAGATGTCAAAAGAGGAAAACCTTACAAAGAGAGAAACCCTTTCATCCCCTCCCATTTATTATATTACAGTAATTATACTGCAGGTACCTTTAATGACTACCTTTGATATGTAGATTACTTTCTTTAATAAGCTTGCAGTCATTGAAAATGTGGAGGTTGACAGGCAGAGCAATAATAAGGGCAAAATTATGGTTTTTGTTACATAAAATACACAAAATGAGGATTGAATGAATCAGGAATGACTAGATATATAATGGCAGTCATAACTCTGAATTGAGAAGGAGGACCGATTGCAAAGTTCTGCAGCTCCGCCCATAAATGTCAGCAACCTTACCTGATATACACCTGATATGTCCAAACTCCCCTCAAATTTCATCTCCTTCAGCAAGCCCTCCAACAACTACGCATTTCACAGTTGCTTTTTTCTATTTTTCTTTTTCTTTTTTCTCGAGTGCTCCATAGAATTTCCTGCTGCCGTTTGTGTATCTTCAATCAAAGCTTGATTTTGCTGGAGCACGTCAAGATCGCAACCCTTCCACTTGATTTTCATCCTAAGGAAGAGAATTACATCGTGAGAAACATGTGGTGACAGGGAAATGTTCCTGTTATGATGCAGGATTGCAGGATGACACAATGGTACGCACCACAGTTGAGGTGGTGTCTGACACTGGTGACGTGAATTCACGGTGTTCTGTCATGTGAACAAAATAAATAATGATAAACAATAACCTGGTTGGATTCGTTACTTAATCAGTTTGACAAAAAAGTGGATGTTTGCTGGATGGCTGCACTCGCAACTGGCAGACCCCCCCCAGGCAAAGTGGCCAAGCTCTTTCAGGCAACAAAATAGCTAAAATACCAGCCTCGTGGTAAACTGCCCAAAGGTGCACTAGGAGATGACCTTAAAGGGGAGATTGGCTGTATTAACCTCTTATGGTTTTGGATTTTTATGAGCAGTGTTGCAGAGCATCTAAAATGTAAAAAAAAAACAAGAAAAAAAAAGAAAAATCGTTTCCCACTCTTAATCATTAAGCAATTAGTTTGTACCATTCAGCAGATGGTTCCCTTAATAATAAGCTGCTTATGAAAAAGTGGTCAGTGTGCCAGTCTGTTCTCTAGACACTCATTATCTGCTTTATAGTCTTTAATTGCTCAGTAATTAAGTTTTTCCTTTTATTCTTTCAACAGCTGAGATCTACCCAAAGGTGTATCACACCTGTTTCTTCATTGTGACATACTTTGCACCGCTGTGCCTCATGGTCCTGGCATATATTCAGATATGTCACAAGTTGTGGTGTCAGCAGGTGTGTATTCCTCTGATTTGTTTGTTGTTTGTTTGTTTTGTTTTTTTCTTTGTTTTTTTAAGGCTTTGCTATGAATATAAATCTCACAGTGGATTTGCAGTGTCTGATGTGTGCGTGGATCCATTATTGTGTATTGTATCAACAGATTCCTGGAAGCACATCAGTGTTGCAGAGGAAGTGGAAATCTATCAAATGCTCAGCTCCGACTCCAGGGCCGGGGGAGTCAGTGAGGGTTAGAACCAGCACAGTTTGTGCCGAGATCAAACAAGTCAGAGCCCGGCGGAAGACAGCTCGCATGCTGATGGTGGTGCTCTTTGTTTTCGCCCTGTGCTACCTGCCAATCAGTGTGCTCAATGTCATGAAAAGGTAATAATCTCTCGAGGAAGCTCTGCTGCAAGCTGGAGCAATAAAAATTGCTGTAAACCGTGTATTGATTTTTTTTTCTCTCACCCTGACATGTTTTGGATAAAATGCATGAAAAAAAGAAGAAGGAATAATTGATGCCATGTCACATTTTACCTCCAGAGTGTTTGGGACATTCAAGAACACAGACGACAGGGAGACCGTGTATGCATGGTTCACTTTCTCACATTGGCTCATATATGCCAACAGTGCTGCAAATCCAATCATCTACAATTTCCTCAGTGGTAAGTTTTTAACTTTCCTCTTAGGATTCATTACTGCCCTCTAGTGAAAAAATTGGCACCAACAACAGGATTCTCTGCTTGATATTCCTCATCTGATATATAAATGTAAGCTAAGGTTAATTCTATCATTATGTACTGAGAAAGCAGCAAATTCCTAAATAACAAATATTAAATTGGGGGGGGAGGTGCTCATAGAATGATCCGCTGTAATGCCCAGTGAATTAAAATAATGTTATTTTTAATGCAATGTGTGTAGAAGATTTAAACAGAAGGTGGATTCCATCTGTTTTCATAATAATTTTTTGTTAAGGGAAGTTCCGCGAGGAGTTTAAATCGGCGTTCTCCTGTCAATGTCGTGGCCAACGTGAAACTCAAACGAGGAGGATGAGGGCCAGAACGAGCACAGACAGTCGAAAATCCCTCTCCACTCAAGTTCACAACGTGGACAATGTGTCACGCATATCTGATCAGATGGTTTAGTCTCGGATATCCAGGTGAGGACTTCAAGGACACGTGTGGAACGTCGTTTTTTTTTCTTTTTTGGTTCATTTCAAAAGGAAAGACTTTCTCTCTTCTTTTATGATCGCTTGTGAATTCAAGAAAATGCTGATTTCATCATGAAAGACATTATTTGGATGTGTGCAATATTGTGCTTTTTAAAAACACACTGGTGACACAAGTTCAGTTCGTACTGTAAACATGTATTTTTTCTGCATTTGTTTTGGTCTCGTTGTTAGAGTTACGCAGTAACATCAGTTATGATTAATTACATCACCTTTGCCATAATGTGTTAAATATTTGCTTTATATATAGCTTTAGAGGAGCAGCTGGCTGAGAAAATAATTCCTTTAATTCTCACATGTCCATCTGAAGTCCGCAGTGCAAATGCCCAGAAATGTATGTTCGTGTGCAGTGAGTGTGCTAATGAAGCCGGCTCAGTTCATCACACAGCTGAATATTCAATGTGCTCCCTGCATGAATGTGACCGCAATGTGAAGCCTGTTTCTTTTACTGTGTTTGAAAGACTCCAGGTTTGTACTGAACAATATGAGCAAAGTGAGCGTACTGTAGCAAAATACAGTGTATATTACATCCTAATCATCATGGTTGAGTTTTTCAGCTCTGGGTAAGAGCAGCACGCAGTCACATTTAAATCAGAGGTTGAGAGCCCAGGAGACTCTGTGCTGTGTTTTTTTACACTGAGACTAAAAGTGAAATTAAGGAACATGTCTTGGATGTGCGTCCCATTATTTGTGACAGAAATCTTCAAGCATGTATAATTACTGATAGCCCTGTTGCCTACTAAAAATAACATATTTTGCTTATAATCTGAAGTCATTACTGGGTCAGAAAAAAAAGGTAATCATGACAAGATTCTGATTTGTTTGCACAGATGAGAAATGTATGCTGAAAAAAAATGTGTTTTGTTAAATCATTTTGAATTTTAGTGTAAGTAAATATTTATTGTGATAGATTTAAGTATCAGTATCAGAAAAAATGCAAAATCTGATGACATATGATGGTTCATCAGAACATTTTTCTGCTCCAGAACTCCTGGTATCAATGTTTTGAACTATTCATGTTAAGAAATTGCTGTACTGACAGGTGCAATGTGTATTTTTGCTCCCTTTTTGTATAATTTATTGTGTCTCTTGCAGGAATGGCCTACTCATACTTGATGACACACTGGAAAGTTGCCTTTGCACAGCTCCAATAGAGCAGTTAGACAGTTCAGAGGCTCAGATCACGGGCAGCTCAGTGGTGATACAAACACTGCTCTTTCATGTTCACCACCAAAAATAATTTGCTACTGCACAAACTGCATGCATAAGGCATCCATCTATATTATAGCTGCAATAGTACATTGCCCAATTCAAACTCATTCAAATGAGCAACTTGCAGCCTGACTCAGTAATTGAAGTCACTGAAGTCATAGCAGGAGGAAAAGGCAAAATACACGGCTGATTTGGGTTGTCAAGATTTTGCTGAAGTGGTTCAACATCTTTGGTCTAGAACTGCCGTCTGGCATACAGTATTTGACAACATCTTAAATGATTTTATATGCAGGAGTTAACATTTAAAGGTAATAGCTACAGCTTGCCCCGTATGTCACTATAAGTGAGCCTGAACAACAACACACACACACACACACACACACACGCTCACCGTTTTTTTTTTTTTTTTTAAAAGATGCCTTTACTAAACAGTGTGCAAAAATGTTTGTGTGTATGTGTGCGGCGGAACTGCCGGGATGTACAGAGTTGATGCTGAATAATCAAACAGAACTTTGACTTTTATAAGCTGCTTGCAAGTTTGAATGTCAGTGAATGAAAGCTGCACAGACAAATATACACATTTGTTGAGACATGGCTGTGGAGTAAGCCCTTTTCGCAAGCAGCAACAACTTTTGGCCAAAAAATGAGGAGCCCCTCATCCAAACTGCTTTAAACTCCACACTGCACTTCCTTGGAACCACAGCAATAGCCTAGGGCGAAGTTGATCAGATGAATGGTTGTACAGAACAGAAAGACATGCACACACATATTCATGCGGAGAGTACTCCGCTGATTAAACTGATGTCCCTACAAAAAGTGGCTTGCATCTTTCTCGGGAACCACTCAACCAGTGAATGTGAGTAAGTGACTGAAGTCATTTATTATTGCTAGTTATTGAAAGTTTTCTGAAAGAAAATGAAAGAACAAAAATCCCTTTAAAGATTATTTTCACATATTTTCAACCAATATTTACCGGAAATTATGACTGCAGCACATAAAGCTGCATTTAGGAACAGTTATGAAACGAGAGCACCTCAAAGTAAAAAGAAGGCTTCAAATTTTAAACCTAACTCAAACAAAGAAATTCATGCACAATTTCTTTCCTTTGCAGCTTCAAAAACAACATCGGAAGAAACTAAGACTCATTAAAACGTTTGGCGCTTGGGGCTCATGGTGTTTGCGCTGGCAGGAAGTGGACCCAAACACAACATAAGAAAGAAGAATATGCCGGTTATGCACACTGCATAGTCTTTCATTAATTTCCTTGCATTAAGCTTTTCTAATGCACTTTATCACATTAGAAACTCCGAGAATTTGCAAGCATCTAACACAAGTCGGCATAACAGATTCAAACAAATACAAAGCAAGTAATAATCACCACTGTAATCAGCAGTATAGAAAATCTCTAAGATAAAGTGCTGTGGTGCAAATACAATGGAAGAAATGAGGGTGTGGAGCTCTCTTGTCGATTCAAGCTAATCAAATGAAACTGAAAAGACAATCAGTAAAAAGGCGAGAGTGATATGAAAGAATGACAGAAGAAAGCACAGGAACAGGAAACAGGGAGGACAATGATCCCTGATTTCTGTTCACTTATTTATGATGATTATAATTAGTTGAGGTTTGGTCGTTAAGCTCTGCTTGACATGTTAAGCAGGGTAAATTGTGTAGATTTGATTTATTATATTATCTTTTAAATACTTAAAACTATGAATGTCAGTTAAGTCTAAAGCATTCTGGGCACAACGACGACACATGCTGGACTTTCTTTCACGAGATTTTCTTGATTTTTGAATTGAATGTGAAATGTTTTCAGTCCAGGTTTTGATTGTTCAGACTCTGATGTAACTTTTTCCAGTGCACTTTAAGCCTTTTGACCTTTCTTTTTTGAGTGCTCCTTACTTCATTGTGCAACACTTTATTCAATATTTGTTGATGTTTAATGTGCTTGATAAATAAATCATCTTGATTGCGGCTGTTATGAGTGTTAATCACTGTGAAGTTTTAGCCACTAGGGAGCAGCAGAAATAAGCTTCAGTGAGAGGACACCTCTTCAGATTGACTTCATGTTGGGTGGAGCTGTTAGTAAAGCCAGCCAACTTGCAACTGGCTCTGTTGGCAAGTGAAGTTTGTGAATCCCTGATTATAAAATCCAATATCACCGAAGATGTGGGTCAGAAAACCAGAACAATGACCTAAAAGACCCAAAAGCACGTTACAGCTGAGGATGAATCCTGTTTTACAGAAACATGCACACCCACACACACAAGTAGGCATGTACACACACACAAACATATACAGTATGTGCAGTGCAAAAGACTTCAGCCATCCCTCATTTCTCCTCCAAGGAGCCTGACTGGTCTTCTCCAGGCTTTCTGAAGGTCCTTCAAAGGTTTTTCTTTAAAAATTGGCTGCAGGAATAAGCAGATGATCCGACAAAGGGCAGAGGGAGACTGAGACTATAAACACATAGAGGGATAATTAGGGAAGCGGGAACAGCCGGAGAGAATGACTGAACAGAATCACAAAAGACGAGGCAAAGGAAGTAAACTAAATGCAAAGCGCCAGAGACGAGAGACTGACAAAGTAAAACAGGGAAAACAGAACACGGAGACGGGAATGCAGACTTCACACGGCACCGGAAGACAGGCACACAGAAAACAGACACATGAATGAGCATAACACCGGAGACCAGACACAAGAGGGAGGGAACATTATAGTGAGGAAGACACAAAGGTGGAACTAAACCAGAGCACTGACAACATAATTAAATATACTTAATGGGAAAACAAACAATATAAGCACGAGGCAAACTGAGAATATGAGAATAATTAAATAAGCAAAACCACAGAGTCCAAGACACTGGGCAGTTAGCCCAGGACCATTTTCTATATCTATATCTATATCTATACCGATATCTATATCTATATCTATATCTATATCTATACCTATATCTATACCTATATCTATATCTATATCTATATCTATACCTATATCTATATCTATATCTATATCTATATCTATATCTATATCTATATCTATATCTATACCTATATCTATATCTATAAAGTATGTTTAATATTGTGTGATATTTTTAAAGGGTTCTAACTTTTGTTTGTACTATTTAGTTCTTTTTAAAGTTATATAGCACTCTTTCTAAGAGATAGGACTATTAGAATCACACACAAAAAAAAAAAAATCATTGCAGCTGTGTCTCATTGCAGTTATCATTTTTATTACGCGTTCCAGGGTACAGCCTCCAGTAAATGTATTACATCCTGTTGACTGTGGGCGGTGTGTCTCAGCTTTAAAATCTGACATCAACAAGAGGAAGAGATCAGCTGCTGGTGAGAGCTTCATTTGTCTGCTCAAAGCTTTGCAGTAGTTATCATGCAACTGAGATGTGTGGAAGCTGCAGTCATACTCGGTGAGTTCGCGCCAGCAATTACCATAAAATTGCAGATTTTTGACTGAAAAAGTTTATTAGTGTTCCTTTTATGTGCTTTGTGTTGTAAAACTAGCGTTACTAGAAATGCTTCATGTCTTGTAGAATTGAATGCGTGCACAGTAAAAAATGTATCTACAGTTGGTTGTGTTGGACATTCATAATTCATTTTTGAAACTATTTTTTCTAAAAAAGCTAAAAACAAAAAAAAAAAAAAAAATCTCAATGACATAAGACCACAACAAAAAAACAAACAAACAGTGTTCACATAAACAAATTCTTACAGTCTGCTTGTATTTCAGTGATTATTATTCCTCAGATTTCATCTCTGGCTTCTGATTGTTTGGCTGCTGTGGAAACCTGCATGTTAGATTTTTGCAAGAGTGAACAGGCATTTTATGGCGGCATCTGTGAGGGTAAATACAAATTCACACATTTCCTTTGTACTGTCACTATTACCGGGGATCGGAACACATTGGTAGTATGTATATAAAGTAATTACATTTCCTCGTGAAGGTCATTCAATTGAATTGCACTTCATGGAAAATGGCTAAAATGTAATAACTGAGGAAATAGCCTGGAGCAAAATGTTTATAACAGTATAAACTGAAAATAAATCACACTTTTGATGCCTTTATTACACGCAGTATGTCTGTTTTGACATCAAAATCCAGCATTATTACACTGAATTTGATATATCAGCTTATATCAGGATATAACCAGCCGTCACAGGGGAAACTGTCAGAGCAGCAGGCACATAGGAAACACCTGTTGCTTAAACAAGACCTTGCTCACTTATGGAAAATCCTGTTTTTCTGCCTTCCTCTTATGTTTCATTCAAGATGGAGGTTGCCAAATAACAGGCTCAGAGGTCTGTAACATGACCATCCCGGCCTTACTGTCCCAATTTCCTTCCCTGCGAGGGTGCGTGTGTGCCTGGGAGGAGGAGCTTTGTGACTCTATGCAAGTGCTGGCCACACAATGCCACCAGAAGCCAGGTGCTTTATTCTCAGAAGTCTCTAAGATAAGCATTCAGATGTGAAATTACATTTTTGTTTGCCAAAGGCCGTCTAATGTATGACTATTGTGCAAGAGGATGACTGTTAAGATTGCCTTTAATGTGCTTTTGTTAGAGGAAGAGATAAACATGTTGATTGTTTGAACAGCAGTTCATCTGAAGAGGAGTGCAATACCGGATTGGCAGTCAAGCAGTTTAGTAAATTATGGTAATTATTTCATTACCTTAATCTCAGGTCAAATCTAATGAAGATTATTCAGAGCTGTCTCATCCACTACCTTTCTTTTTTTGTAGAATATGATAGCACCGGATCCTGTGTGGACCAAGTTGGGGTTTGTGTCAGTGATTCAGTTTGCAACAGGTACCTCGCACCTGTGCTCCAAGCATGTAAGTCAGAGCAGTGCAACAGCGAACGCTGTCAGCTAGTGACTCAGCAGTTTTATGGGAACATGCCACAAAATGTTGCGGAGATGCTGGTCATGTGCGAGTGTGACGCTTTGGATCAGAACTGTCTGCACATGAAAACTGGTTTACACAGTGGCACGTGTGGAGACGACACCTGGATCTGCCAGCATGTACTTAACCAGTGCACTGAGGACAGTAACTGCAGGTATGCCATTCTCCATTATTACTCTACCCATCCATGAGCCTATTCCAGCTGCCGTGGAGCAAGGGCAGTCTGCTGCAGGGCAAACACAGAGAGACTGACAATTATTCACACCTATGGGCAATTTAGAACCACCAATTAACCTAACCCCACCAACTGCATGTCTTTGGACTGTGGGAGTAGGCTGGAGTACCCAGAGAGGTCCCAGCCAGATTGCGGATTAAAACCCAAGACCTTCTTGCTGTGAGGCAACAGTGCTAACTACCGTGCCACCATGCTGCAAGCTAACAGCACCTGGTATTCCCAGGCAGTCTTTCATCCAATTACTAACCAGACCCGACCCTGCTTAGCAGTCAAGAGCGGGGCATGCTCGGGGTGGTATGGCCATAAGCCAAACCACTGAGGGTGAAATGGCTTGCAGCCATGCCACTTATGGCACTGGTGATAAATAA
>VUQJ01033729.1:10124-31672 GCA_015108635.1 Andinoacara biseriatus | reverse complement strand
CACTCATGCAGCACTTTTTATATGTCACACACACACACACACACACACACACACACACACACACACACACATGGTGGTGGATCAGAGGATGGCTCAAGTGGATCAGAGGCAGCTGTCAGAGTTTTACGTGGACATATTTATATTAGATTGTGTCTTTAATTTCTTACGTTTGGTAAATTCTTGGGACGATTGGCAGGATTTTGAAGCCCAAAGCACAAAATATGTCTACAGTTAATGTCTATACATACGCAGTGTCCTTTTCTACCATGAAAAACATCCAAGTACAACACACAGTTTTCTCAACGTCAGCAGATTTTCTGTCGATGGATTCATAAACTTAATATTTTAGGTTAGCACAAGTTAGCATAATATGAATATTACAAAGTTTTTTTTACTGTGACTTTTATTTTGCTGGTGTGGATTTTAAGACTTTACAAATGGATAATTTGTGATGTCAAGAGTGCTGAAACAAATTTTTCTTCTTCACTTTTCCTTGACATTTGCTTCAGATGTAACCACTTCCTCAGATGTATTTTGAGCCATATGGCCTGCAAGCGTTTCTACTTCCAGGGGGGGGGTTGCATCAACTGACAGCCTTGCAGCAAAACCATTTTCATAACCCCTCTGATAAGGCTGAAATAGTTTTAAAAATGTAATCCGTCACAGGTTGTCGACTACCTGCTTTAAACTGTAACTGATAAACATAATCCATCAGCATAGTAGAACTCAGCATTCCCACCGCGGCCGCCTCATGTTTCTTTTTGGCTGGTTTGCCACCACAGCTGAAGTAAATTGTTAGTAAAGTTTCATTTTTGCATCGTATAAAAACTGAATCTTGCTCCTCGAGTCTTTGAGAGGTTGCGGGTGCAGGATTTCCACCAAACAGCAGGCAAGGCTCGTGTTGATTCTCACAGATAAGAACAGGATGAAACAGGCAGCCACCTGTGGATATGGAACTCAAAGTCTTTAGACATGAGACAATCTGTCACCGTGTGCTGCACATTAAAACAACATGTTGCTACAGTGGGTGTTTGTGTGTATCTTTAACTATGAACAGCTCCTTTTCTGTAAGGGAAATTCCCAGCAAACAAATTGCGTGTGTGCTGGTTCCTTCAATCAGCCAAGTAGGAAAAATAGATTCCGAATGCTTTTCAGGAGCTTGAACTTTCTGAGGTCTAAATTTGTGTTGGTGAAGACACCAACCCTACGCCAACTGTAACCAATTAAAATATCTCATGTTGCATGGTGATTTCATTACAGGCTGCAGTACTTTTAAAGGGGCAGTTTACTTTAAAATATGCATATTTTTCATTGCTGATCCATGTAGATTTTGACACGAGAGATCCAGTTTTTGGAGATATTGAATGCAAAACCACAAACATTTGTTATGTACAGGGCACACAGATTGCTAACTCTTTTGGTACACTTCTAATGAATTCATTTCAGTTATTACACACAAATCAGGGAGCAGCAAACGAGCTGAACATTTTCTTTTAAAGTTGTAATTTTTATGCAAACAAGAAATTAATCCAGCAAATTGAACCCATATTTTCCCAGTTTAAATAAATTAAAAATGGGGCTTTCAATAGATCTTTGTTTGTTGGATATATTCCCTCACAATTAGTGTTGGTAATTACGTTGCACTTTGTAAGAAATTTGTACAATGAAATTGAAACTTATTTGTTCCTGTAGAGATGAAAAAGTTGAGGATTCTGGAAATGCCTTCAAAATTGCAGTGAGTGTTGTAAACCACCCTTCAGGGGTTTTTACACTATACCGTTAAAAAATATATATAGCTAATATAATATAGCTGCAGTACTTTACTCCCCTCACAGAACTGCAGCTAAAAAATTTTTTTTTTTTTTATCTTCCATTGTTGTAATTGGATGTGATGAGTTTAAATCTAAATCCAGATGTGATAGCGGAATAAAATATTCTGCGCTGACTTGATACAAAAGTTATTCATTGCTGCACCTGATATGATCCTGTATATGCACTTTATATATAGTGTTAGCGTAGTAAGTGTCAAAACAATACATGGTGGAAATGAGTGTTTCTGCTGCCTGCCATCTCACCTTTATTTCTGCCATGAGGTGTCGTGTCACTCCTGAGAGGTGGCAGATTGCCACTGACAGGAGATCAGCTGCCAACTGTATTTGTTCAGAGCAGAATCAAGTTTTTCTTAATCTAAATCAGAGATTTTCAAACTTGAGCTCTACACAAAATATGGGGGGGGGGGTATGTCATGTAATATTTGTAAAATGTCAGAAAGGGAAGTAAATGACAGAGTTAATTTAAAAAAGCAGTATGTTCGGGTGATGGGTGATGAAGCTGACATCTCCTTCTCTTTCTCCCTCCCTGTTACCCATATTCTTCCCCTCCCCCTTCTCCTCCCAGTGGGCCCTCACATTGGCAGATACTGCGGCCAGACGTCCCCAGGCCGAGTGATCTCCTACACGGGCATCCTGTCCATGACCATCACCACTGACAACGCCATCGCTAGAGAGGGATTCTCTGCCAACTACACCATCCGCGAGAGGAGCCTCCCCCCAGGACACGAAGACGAGGGTGAGCAGCTGGATTAGTGAGGGGACTGTGTGATGCAGAGGGTAGAGCTGTCATCTGGTTCATTTATTTCTGCATCTCATTGGTCTCTTGTAGAACAAAAACAGACCCCTCACTGTAAATATGAGCGTATGTGAAGTTACAAGTTTCCTTGAGCAAGAGGCAGTAGCTCTTCTAGCTGAACAGGAGCCGCACTCTGTCCAGTGTCTGACCTCTGGCCTCTGTGTTGGAGGCAAGACAAGCAGAATAAGAAATTATCCTTCAGGGTAATAGCATGTAACAAAGGAAATGATGCGACTTTTCCCATCTTTAGAAAAAAAAATTTTCGTTAAGGTTAATGCTGCAGTTAATTATTGTTTTCCTCAGTTTATATTTTCATGACTCTTTTTATCTGAAAAAAGCCAGTTAATCATGAAAAGTCCAAGGCAGTGTTGACATATAAGCTCTTTTGTCTGACCAACTATCAAAAAATGAAAGATATCAAATTTATTCTACTGATATGAACTGGGTAATGTGTTAGAAATGCATTACTGACAATGTTGGGGCATGCACCTAATGAGTGTCCTGGGGGATCTCCTCCCAGATCTGGAACAGGGCATCACTGAGCTCCTAGACAGGTGGCGTCAGATGGACTGAAACATAATGTCCCAGAGGCGTTCTATTGGATTTAGGTCAGGCGGGCGTGGCAGCCAGTCAGGGGCACCAGTTCCTTCATTCTCCAGGAACTGCCTGCATACTCTCGTCACCTTAGGCCTGGCATTGTTGTGCACCAGGAGGAACTCAGGACCCACTGTATCAGCGTAGGGTCTGACAATGGCTTAGGATTTCCTCCTGATACCTAATGGCAGTCAGGGTGCCGTTGCCTAGCCTGTAGAGGTCTATGCAGCTCGCCATTTTTTTGCCTCCACAAACCGGTCATGCTGAACAATGTTGAAGGCAGCACAACATTCTCCGCAACATCTCCAGACCCTTTCACATCTGTCACATGTGCTCAGGGCACCAGTGGTCGATCTGCCAATTCTGGTAATCTATGGCAAATACCAGTCAGACTCCACAGTGCCAGGCAATGAGCACAGGGCCAGAGGGCTAGAGGATGTCAGGCCCTCAGGCCACCATCATGAATTCTGTTTCTGATTGTTTAGACACATTCACACCAGTGGTCTGTGGAGGTCATTTTGTAGCTCTGACAGGGCTCATCCTTGGCCTCCTTGCACAAAGGAGCAGATACCTGTCCTGCTGATGGGTTAGGGATGGGATGGGATGGCCATGTCCAGCGTAACTGCCCCTCTCCTCAGAAAAGATGCGGGGGGGGAAAAATGCCCTGAGACAATTCAGCACATAAGATGATGTCAGGAAGGGCATAGAGTACATGGAACACCATAACCAAGTGACTGGCATAGTATACAGGAACATCTGTGCCGAGTATGGCCTGGAAGTCCTGAGGTCAAAATGGGATACGCCCCCAAAGGTGGCTGAGAATGACCCAGAGCTAAGGTCGAGCTAATAATCATATAAAATTTTATATAAAAGAGAGAAATCAAGCCATTAAAAAGAGCTCCCGGTCAATAAAAGCATGCAATATGAAACAACAATTTTCTTGGAATAAATCAGTTGGATAATTAAGTTAATGATTGATGATCAATATTTGCTACATTTAGCTGTCGCCTTTTACAGTTTGAAGTCCATTTGTTGTGGCTGAAGTCTAACAAATGGACCGAATACACCGCTTCCCAACTTTTTGGCTTGTTTTATGATAAGGCAATTTATTCTATTGACAGCTCATTCAGAGTGTTCCCATCTAAGACTCATTTATTTGAATACATTATAGCCCCCCGAAACTCGGCAGTATTTAACAAGACCAGTGCAGAGATGTAGGAAATATTATATATATAGTCTGCTGTGGAGCTGAGATATATTCTTACTTTTTAATCATTTTACAACCGCTCAGATTTATGCAGTGACTCAGCAGGGTGTGGTTGGGACTCACTGCAGAATTGTCATACACTTTATTGATAGTTGTTTTCTGGGAGTATGAGTCTTTACATTAAATACAGTCAGTCCTGCGTGTTGTATTTGTAAGCGAGAGATAAATTTTCTGATTATAAAACCAACAGTACAAGTTTGCAACAGCTGTTCTTAAACGACTTGACTTTTAATGGACTGTTAAATATCAGACATGTGAATGTAATCTCATCCCAGAGTTGCTTATGAATTTATTTAGTTTGGCCCACTTTTAGCTCCTATCTTCTCCTTCTGAACAGTTCGTTTGACCAGTTTCACACGTGAGGACACCATCACAAGTTTTTTTGTGCTTAGTTGTTGTTCTTTTTCATGTTTGTTCATGTCCACATGTTCTGGACAGAAGCCGGTTGTCTGCATTACTTGACTGTATGACCTTGTTGGAATGCCTTTAGAGGTTTAAGTTATGCTGCCCTGGATGCTTACTGCACTCTGGTAACCCTGACCCCAGTCACCCCTCTTTAGGAATGTGTATATGTGTTCAGAGGTGAGCTTCCTTAAGGTCCCTCAGTGGCACTTAGGGGAGAAATGAATGTAAAATTCTCAGTTTGCTCTTCTAAATTGATTTTTAAAGGCTGTATTTTATGCTAAGATTGCCGTTCAGCTGAAGATGGATCAACTGCATGCACTGGTCACTGTTAGTTTTTATTTTATGGAATTATCTGTAACAGGAAAAGTTCATGTCCACATTTTACTAATTATTCAGAGCATTGTCCATGTCGGCTTGCAACATAAATGTTTGAATAAATAGAAACACGTCTCTCAGTTTAGGAGTTGAGGAGCGGCATAAAGCTCTGTCCAAACCCCTTAAACTCCAAAAAATGATATTATGATAAACACCCAACAATCACTCTAAGGGAAATATTTCTGTAACCAAACATGTAAATCACAGATTTCACCCGAGGGGTCAAAGTTGTTATCTTCATTTTTTTTTCCCCCTTTTTTTTTTTTCCCTCCTCTTGTTTGTTTTTGCCATAGGCTGAAGATGTGGGTGTTGTCAGCTTGTATGTGACGTTGATGGTGAGCATCCAAGACAGTGTGATAATGCAGGGATGTGCATGTATCAGATACGGCAGTTGGTATTTAAACAGTAACAATAAATCACTTTACTTGCTGTATTTTTTTTGTTTTTTTTAGGATGTCTGACAACAGCTCTGGGTTTAGAAAAAGGCTCACACACAGATATACACATACACATGGGAAATTACTCTGCCTACAGACCGCCAGCTAGGCTCAGCAGATTGAATCAAAGCTTCTCACCAAACCAAATCACATTGTCTTTTCTCCAATTTCTACAACTGGGGTTACCTGCTCCTACAGCAGGGGGTTATTCAGCAGTTGCCAAAGGGTGCACAGACACATTTTAGGGCAGCTTAACTACGCTGAAAAGAGAGGAGATTTTGTTTTTTTAACTAAGTAAATCTTGCCTCATAGGTGAGAACACCAGCTGATTTAACAGTTGTTGAATTTATTTATTTATTATTTTTATTTCTCCGTTATTTAACCAGGAAGCACCTGGAGATCAAAATCTTTTTATCAAGAGAGACCTGACCAAGAAAGCATACTTTTCCAAGGTTTAACAAAAAATTAAATCAAATACGAATATGAGATGAGATGTTACACAGACAACAGTTTACCCCGTATGCCTTTGTAAATAAAAATGTACCAATGCCGTTGTCTCCACGAGCTTAATGAAGACCAAGAGACCAGACTAGTCTAGATAAAGAAGTGCCAGAGAGACGTCGTGCACGTCAATAACTTCAGATAGCTAATAAAATAGCTGAAATGCTAATAGACAGCCAGTTTGAGATCAGTTAAAATGCACGTTTCAAATGACTGTCAAATTAAAAACTACAACTTTAAACATTTTTTGTTGTTTTTATGCAGTCTTTCACACCAATGTTACGCTTCACTCTCGTAAAACAGTCCAAAAGAACTTCTCTTCCTGCAAAATGCTTTGCTCATCCCTCGCTTACAGCCTGAGAGGAATCAAATGCTGACATCCTGCAGTGAATTTATGGGTTTCTCTCGCTCTGTCCCAGCCATCAGCATCAGCAAGGGCCTCCAGCAGAGCTTTTGATCAGCTGAAACATCGGCGTGGGCTTCGGATTGCATCCTTTCTTTCTCTTTAGATGGAGCGGTACAGGGACAGGGTGGATGTTTGTCCCTCGTATACCTGCTGTGGTGGGGACACAGAGGCATGAATAAAAATAAGTTTGATGAGATGGGAAGCAGAAAAGTGAGGGAACTGGAGAGTTGTTGGGGATGAGCTGGTGTATCAGCTCTATAAGAGTGCTTTCTTATGGTCTAGCTGTAGTTTCGGAGCATTTTCTGGCAAAGGGACTCTTCTGGGGAAAATTGAATTGGAGGATTTGGGCCTGAATGCTGTCAAGATTAAACAAAAACTACTGATGGTGAGCACAATATCCAGCTTTCTGCAGCCTTTAGGAGATGTCGCAAGCAAACTTTCTCCCCAGTTTATTTGTGGGACTTGGAATGATGTAGTGTGTTTGTGTCAGTCTGGCAGACCTTGTGTCTCCAGACAGCCCTCCCACACACACACACACACACACACACACACACACACGCAAACAAACACATTTCCTTATGTCCCCCCTCCCTCTTCCTTCCCCGCGCTCCCCTGCTGTTACAGAGTGGACACTCCTGCCTAACAGATACAGAGATGTGGTTTGACTTTGTCCAAGCTGCTGTTTTTGCCCTGTTTCATAAGAAGGGATTGCAGAATTTTCTAAACCCACAGAGGAGTGGATCATCCTGCTGATAAAGATTAAAGCTGAATCCACACACAACAATAGCTGGAATGTGTGCCTGGGTTACTGTGTATTTATAGCTGTTTGTGGTTGAGTACATATGCAAAATAAGGCCTAAATAGACATTATTTTTATTATTATCAATTAATCCAAGCTAACTGTAATACATATAAAATATTATATGTAACCAAAGTCAGAAAGACAAATAGGGAATGTATTTAAAGAGATCATTGGCCATGTCTGAAACTGCACACTACTCACTGTAATGGATTAATAGGGGGGTTATATTTTGGAGGACTTTGGAATGTAAGTATTCCACAATACTGTGGGATGGTCAGTAGACAGAAATGGTCGGTAGACAAGAATTGTATGCCACTGTGCACTCCACTGCAGCGCATTAGCACTTCAGATGTTGCAGAGACATTTTTTTCCCCAATGTTTTTATTTTCATTGTTAAAGGTTGATTTTGTAAATACCTCTGCAAATTGCAACTAAAGGTTTTGCCACCGGTGGCAGCAATAGGGGATACAACTGAGTGACATTGTTCACTTTGTTTACCTTTGATAATTCTTCTCTGCCCTGCCCCATTTTTCACAAGAGGCTTTTTTCATTTGACCTTCCTGATTAAATACAGGTTACACTGACTCACTGCATCACTCTGTGGTAAAAATCGGTATTACTGTAAGTTACAGCGCTGCACTGTTTTTCACATCAGCTGACATGGATGCATGGATACAAGCTTTGGTCATTGTGAATTTTTGTTCCCATTACATTTTGGAGAGTTTTAACCTAATGTTTAAACACGTTTACAATAAGTGCTTTTAATGGTTGAGAAAAACTGTGGAGGCATGCTGGGCAAGGTTTAAGAACCGTTGCGATACAGGGCCAGTGGAGCATTGAATGAGTGAAAGTTGTCAGACACAGCAATCACAAAATACACAGCAGGAAATTAATTTGCTAAAACTTTAGTTGCTGATGTGAATCCCTGCCAACTGCTAAAAAACTGATTATCCAAAATGCGAACACCACCTGCATCCAGCTTTTTAAAGCTTCAGGATTTATTTATTCTGGTATTACTGTAAATTGATTTATGGTGGGATTTTCTGTTGCTTTGGACCCAATCACCAATATATATCATGATTATGTGCAATTTTCTTACATTTTATAGATTAAATAATTATGTAGTAAATTAGTCTTTGAAGTGCTAAAGCTTAAATTGCTTTACAGTAGCCATTCTTGTAAACCAAAGTCACAAAGGTCATTGAAACTGGTAGATGTAATGAACCTGGGACAGACTACCTCACTGTGTCTGCGTGAAATGCTACTCACACACACACACACACACACACACACACACCAAACTCAGATTTATGACTGTAACTTTCAGAGCCCGGTTCTGGAGTTTAATGATAAATTCATCCATTAGCAATGACTGCACGCAAGAGCAAAATACCAAAAATTCAGTTCATCCAGCTAATGATGTGTGTAATAGACTTTTTAAACTCATACTAAAGAAGCCAATGGTATGATTTTGACAAACAAACATCCTCCCATCTAACCTGACCAAAATTTATAGGCAAAAGAAATAATACATCTCGTGGCTCACAATAGTAACTTGATGATTACTTTCTCATTGGTGGGGTTTTGCTATTCGAGAACTTCATTTCCATCCCTGTTGTGGAGCTTTTTGTCTGAAGGCTTTCTGTCTTTGGCAGATTTTGCTTGTATGGAGCCACTGGGCATGGAGTCAGGGGAAATATCCTCTGACCAGATCAGCGCGTCCTCCCAGTATAACTCCAACTGGTCCCCTGAACGTTCCCGTCTCAACTACCAGGAGAATGGCTGGACACCCTCAGACGACACCATACGGGAGTGGATACAAGTCAGTTAAATTTTTCTCGTTTTTAATGGTCGTTAATCATTAATTATCATTATTGGTTAGAATTACTCACATTTACATGTGTTTATGTAATGGGAATTGCTGCTATAAAGCCAAATTTGAAGGCTCAAAATGTAATAGAAGGATTAAAATTATGTCACACTGGCTTTAATTTTTAGAGTCTGATCTCAGAATGAAAGCATCCTCGTATCTCTGTGGAAAAACAGTGTTCCTCAGTTTGAACTTCACTGCACCGCTGAGACCCTGCTCACATCTGGTCTGAATATTGTACACTCATATGTGCCACTTCTGTGCATTTTATGGGGACACTAGACGGAGAAAAAATAAACCAGCTTGCATTATTTATTGAAGCGTGCCTCCCCAGCACAGCTGACATTTCTTATTCATAGTAAAATCTGACACGCCAGAATCCTGCAATCGCTGAATGAAGAAGCAAAACATTCTTGTGTAGAAGTTCACTTTTTTTAACCTTTTTAAGAAATCTGATGGATAACATTTGTTTATAAACTAATATAAACTAGTGAGAAGAAAACGTTAATGCTTAGTCACACACAATAATTGTGCTGTAAAGAGAAATAAACAGCAAATGCTTTAAAAAAGCGCTAAAAATCAAACTGCAGTTAGCCTGTAGCTATTCTGCTGCTAGGCTCAGCTTTTTAGGGTCTCTTTTTCTGCATCACAACAAAATATATTCTTAGTTAATTTAGTTCTGGTTTCTGCAAATGGACTAATTTAGATATAATTTTACCATTTGACTTTTTTTTATTCTTTTTTTTTTTAGCGCGACCGGGTTGAGTGTTAAAAAAGAGCTGTAGCTAATTTATGACTTAAGCTCCAAAGTCTAGCCAGAGTTTACTTTGTTGTTTTCCTTTGTTTGTTTTTTTATCTATTAGTATAAATCTAAGTTTTTGAATGGCAGAAAAATAAAATAGGACACTGGATGAGTCAAAAAGGTTTGGGCCCTCAGGACAAAAGTAGTTTTTCTTATATATTCAAATTTAGCTTTTCAGCTAAGATTACAAGAGCTAAAATTTAAAATTTTTTTACATTCATATCAGTAGCCTATTCAATTATCATACCTGACAGACCCACAAATTAGCAAAACTCTAGGGATTTATGAGTCCTTCCTCTTTTATAATTGTGATTTTCAAACCAAAACCACCCTGTGGGTTAAACCAATAAAAAAACTAAATATAGATGAGATCGCTCTCTCAGATAAACAGGACTAGTATTAAGGTGCGACTACAGTTCAGGACTGTCCCATTGTCCGGGACAGGAACTCATAGAGGAAGACTCACAATGCCCCTCGCAATAAGAGCAGACCCTCACTTCCCTCCTGTGAGGGTTACAACAGGAAGCAGACAGGAAGACAGCGTCAGTGCTGGATTAGTACTTGTGGCCCTCTATTGTCTGTCTGGGGACTTGTTTTTGGTACTGGCCCACTGCAGAGCCCTCTGGGATATTAGGATATGAAGGACAGTGTTTTAATAGAGGTTAATGAGTCAATGAGGAGAGGCTAAATTTATCTGAGGGTCACTGAATAAGCATAAAATATGTAGTATTTAAAACATTGCCTTAAGAGATGTTAAATATTTATTTTTACTATGTGGTACAAATTACTTTGAGGGATGTTCCATTTAGTGACAAGGTAGAGAGAGATACTATGCAATGCATTGTTAATGAGTCAAAGCCCTATTAATTTTTATGTTTCTTAGACTCTGTAAGGTTTATTAGTATTAGAGTGGGTGTCATGTTGCTCATTAGTGCGGGAAAATCTCTATTATTTGGAAATGATCAACATATGAACCTTGAAAATTTAATAAGAAATGATAATGATGAGTAATCTCCTTTTTGATCGAGAAAAACGATAGGATAGAACATGTTTTTGAGTCTTCTGAATGCACATAATGAGCTCTTTTCCAAAAGTATGTAAGCATCGAGGAAGGCCAGATTGGGCAAAGTTGGCAACAACTATCGCTGTAACCAGATTTGCTCTGTGGCGGCAAAGACGTTCTAACATTATAGATGGTAGATAATATTCCAGCAGAGGCGAACTGCTTTGTTTCTAAGCCTCTGGGCAAAGTATTACAAGGCTGCCATCTGCACGGTGCAGATTACAAATTATATACACAGTGGACAGACAATGGGTGCTACCAGGGGCAGCCATTTGTTTATAATATGTATTTGGGGTATTTCTTCATTTATTTGCACACTCCTCTATGCAGTTAGATGCAAATGTTAATAGAGAAGAAATTGTCTTTTGTTTAATGAATCCGTTCTCTTTGAAGAGAACGTGCTCTTCGTTATCATCAGTCACATAGGTGGCTGCTCATAATAAACATCCCCATGTTAAGGGTTAAACACTCTATTTTAGACATTTTTTTGTACTCTGTGTGATGCTATTGAGAGCTGATATCCCTAATATGGCTGTCCCAGGTACACAGCTGGCTGAGAGTAGAGAAGGGAGGTTGGCCTTAAATTAAAGAGGTAAACTGGCCCGATTCAGACAGAGGATGCACTGAAGGAGCTGCACTAAGACTCGGTATAAGATAAATAAGGATTATACTAAACCGTGACTCATGCAAAGCTACTCTGGCAGAGTCCAAGAATAAAAATACAGATGGGTCCCCTTTAAATCAACCTTTAAAAAGAAATGTGCCCATGCTGAGCACTCACTTTGGGCTCATGTGATACTGTATTTATAAATATTTGATCAGAGATACTGCGTGGCCTCAGGTTTTCCAGTTATTCTGTCCTGAACATACAAAATTAGCTGAGATAACAAATTTGTGTTGACACCTCTTCAAGAAATTTGCACAATTAATGCAGAACCTGCCTCAAGCGTCGGTTCAGATGATGTTATGTACAAGCGCAATTAGCCAAATAATTATCAGCTGACGCACTGAACATGGTGGCTCCAGTTTCTCGTGACATCAAAACACAGACTGGAGTAATGCTGACCATCTGGGCCCAAAAAATTCATGTGTCCAGTTCACTGTTATTGACACAAACACCTCTCTGCACAGCTGCAGTACAGAGATGCTGACTTTTTTTAAAAATGTTGGTCAACTTAACCATAAAATCTGCAGGATTCTTTCTATATAAATACAAAAAGTGCAGAGGTGAAACACCTGGCGTGAATGGGGCTTTTCAGCAACACGGTTTCTCCAGTGTTTCCACTTCAGAGCACACTGATTATAGAGACCGCAGGAGGTGATGACACTCCTTGTTCTGCTCGCCCACCACACGATTTTCATCAGCAACCTCTTGGTCACATGCTCGCGCTCAGATGTGGGAGCTGCCGGGTCCAGTTCGGTGTGTGAAAACAGCTTTCTGTGCGTGTGTTCTTCTGTTAGTCACATAAGGAAACGTGAAGAAACGGTAGACCATCCCTCTGCCACAATGATTTATAGCCTCCGAAGCCGTGCTGTTGCTCACCCCTCTGACTCTGTGAGGTATTTGAGTTATGACTAGTGGTTTTTGTGAGGAGAATTTTCCCATTTTATTTGATTAAGTGTGGTGCGTGGCCAACTCTGCACAGCATGGCTTGCCTTACGGCTTTCAATTCATCTTACGTGAAAAAAGAAATTATGACTTAGTTAATTCTTGCATGCCTGCCTACACCACTGCAAACACCTCTATTATTCATTTAAAGGCATTTATATTTTATTGATACTATTTTCAGGTTCCTATTCATAATGTGGTCGGGGTGATGTTACCCGGTGGCAATGTGGATGGCGACACACCATGAGCTCATTATCTAGCTGTATGATAAATATGTAATCATATTTTGCGGTGCAGTGTAGTGACCCATTTCATCAACATGCTGGATATTTGCAATTAAATGAGACCCAACTCCTGCAACCAGATTTGCTCGAGAAGAAATACTGAAGTTTTACTTGTGCCGCAGTAAAATTAACAAAGCAGGAACTTTGCAAAGCAAAATGAGCTTTATTGCTAACTTTTAATATAAAATATTTAAATCAGGCTGTAGTGGCTGTGAGTACGGTGGAACCACTGAATGAAAACAGTAAACAGTGAGACAAATAAATAAAAAGTGAACTCCTAGTCTAACAGGTTACAGTGAAAGCCCTCCTTATTCAGGCCTTTTGTGCTCTTTCAGACCGGAATCACACCAATATGTCTTCTCCAACCACCACCACCAATATACGAGGTGATAACAGGCTTTTGAGCCTAGCGGGTGGAGGAGCCCATCTACTGCCAAGATCTATGGCAGGGATAACAACTGATAACTGCTATTTAATAGGTTGATAACATTCTGCATTATAATATGATTCATATGTTTTTGACTACAGGCATACATAATATTTTAGACAAAATATAACAATATATATAAAAAAAAAAAAAAACTTTTACCATAGATAGATAGTTTAATGCTTCTAACTACCACCTGACAGAAAAATGCCAGGCTGCTCATATATAACACATAAAACGCCTAAATAAAGCTAACGTTTACTAATGGACAATGGAGAATTCTTAAGTTTTGTTGAATTTCCTTCCAATATGGGAAACATGGTCAGTAGTGGCATCTTTACAATTGACTTGTTATTGAGAACAGTGATGTAAACCCAGGAAAGGTTTCCTTCCCCTCCTGACTTCAGGTATTTATAGAACCCCTGTCATTTGTCTTCAGGATCTCTTTGACGCCACCAGGAAGAGCATCTGGAGAACACATTTAGGTATCTTGTAAGTGAGGTGTGCTGCTGAAGCCGGGGCATTAGGGAAGCTGAAAGACAAAAAAGTCATCCTGAGAATGTTATCCAGAGCAGGCCTCTGGAGGAATGTCACAGTGAACTTCCAAACCTGGGAAATATCATTAGCTGGGAGAAATAATCAGTGCAAATCAGACTTGCTAACACAGACACAAGTCTGAAAGTTGTGATGAAAGAACTGAAGAGCCGTCGCCCTGATTATAAATATCATTTCTCAATTAGTGAGAGGAGAGAGGTCAAAAAAAGGTGACGAGAAGTGAATTATGTCAATCATTCATCAAGGAAAATAATGCCCCGAAACCAAGTAGATCTAATTAGTCTGTTCATTAGCTCATTTTGACTAGAAACCCAAGGCTGCTAAAAGAAAGTAGCTGGACAGTGAGAACAAAAATATTTCTTTCTCAGCAATGCCAAGCAGTAATTTAAAAATGCTGTAATAAGATTTTAAGGACCCTGTGGTTCTAAATGGCACTCAGCGGATACATAATTGCATAAAATTTCCAAACAAAAAACATTTAAAAATGACTCCGCACCCCCAGCGACAATTACGGCCGTTAATGATTTTGTCATATAATGGTTTTAACACTTTAAAAGTAAGCCACATACCACAGCTTTGAAAAGCATTATTTGCAGCACCGATATAATTTAATAGTAGAATTTCAGCCATTTGGACAAATTGACTTCCTCGCAGCATGAAAATCAATGAGCAATTAGTGAGAATGTTCTAGTATTTTGTTAGTTTTGAAGGAAATCTTGAGGTTCCAAAAATATATTGAAAATTAGATATGAAAAAAGAAAAAAGAAAAATCCCGCTCAGGTTTCAAGAACTGGGTTTGGAAGTCACTCGGCAGATGCACCTTAATGTAAACGTGTTTTTCCTAGGTGCCTGTAAAGGGCCATACTGTACTAAAATCCTAGAACTCTTCAACTTAAATACAGCTGCAGTCTTGCAGCCAATTTTTACTGCATCCTGTATTTAGATATCGGATCATCTTCTCTGACTGTTCAGGCAGCTTTTGATTTCCATTCATATCCATGTAGCATCGATCTCACAGCAGCTCAGGATGTGCCGCATGCTAAACGAACACATTTATCAAATGAACTTTCATACATTCATTTTGGCCTGACAGGTCTTCTGTTTATTTGTGCCAAATAGATGAAATAATCCATAAAGAGGATTATGTTAATGTTAATACATCATGCCAATCTTACCAAAAACCTTGCTTGTCTTGTACCATGAAACTATCTAAAGTTGAGAGTCATGCTTTTTCTTATTGTAATGGTTTGATTGTAGAAGGTCTAACCAAGGTTTTCCCGCACTAGGTAGCTGCTACAAAGGCAGCTACGTAGATAGATGCCACATTTTTGTCAGTGAGAAAAATCTAGAGGTTGTTGTGCTAAGTGACCTTTCCCATAATTTCTGTATGCACTGAAAATGGCGGGATGACCCTGTTACTCATTGTTGGTTGATTTGACTAATATCCACCCTCCTAATTGGACCTCACCTGCATGGACAAAACCTTATGTTGAAGATATAAAATTAAAATTTCAGTTGAGTTTGATCATCAGACTAAAATTATTGGTCCCAACCATGTAATTATCTTTTTTTATCCATAAAGACAAACTCCTGGCATGCATCACTACAGACCTCCACTCTCCTGAGTAAACACTAAAAACCTGCAGATGAGGATGGAGTAATGGAGGCTCCCTCTTTCACTATCACTCTAAAAGCAGTATCCTGTTTTGGCAGGAAATAACATTGTTTCTGTTCAGTCTCATTTAGCCACACTTCAGCTCGAGTTATGTCCCCCTTCCTGCATTTTGTTCCCTTCATTAAAAAGCTCTAAGTGTGACCATTTTCTGTGGCATAAATGGTAGGCACTGCCAAGTGTTGAATAATTAGAAGATGGAAGACCAATTAGCTTCAGTCGCCTGATGGAGGAAGTCTGGAGAATGGAGTTATGACCAGCCGCTGCAGAAAAGATGTAATGACAGCGATGGCTGGCCAAAGGCTAACTGTAAATGCGGAATCTTTTCCTGAAACACTTTGTTTATTCTTAGGTGAACTGCCTCCCTCTGCCTTAAAAGCTCTTACATGGAATATCGTTATCTCCACTAAAAGAAACTGTAGTGCATTATGGAAACACTTGCAGCCACTTTTTTTTTTTTGTAATAGAGCTTACGACTTACTTGAAATTTTAATGCACTGGGTGCCCTTTTATCATCATGTAGTTCATTATGAGACCACAGGTAAAGGAGCTCTGCCGATGTCATCACTGTTGCAGGACACATAGCCGCTTATTGTAGATAGAAGTTTACCTTTTAACGTGCACGTAAACTTGTGAAAGGGTGTATTTTAATCCAAACCCTGACGTGTACTTTCAGTGTCTATACAACACAAAAGGTCCAATCAAAAAGAAAGTAAATGAATTTTTTTATTTTTTTTTTAAACTGTCCCTGATGCAATTAAAAAACTTGTCTCCTGGTTGGAGGCTGTAGGCTTGTGGCGTCCACCAATCCAAATACCCTCCAATGCAAACTACATTAGTTTCTTTCTTATTTTTCTCCTTTTTAAGGGACAAAAGAAAGCCCACCATTGACTGCATAGTACTGCAATCAATTGTGGCAAATTCTATGACAATTTTTTTTTCATGTATGATTGTCCATTAAGTATAAAAACTTCAGCTCCAGAAATACAGGAATGACTCTGAAACCCAGCACAGTGGAATATTTTGAAACTCCTTTTAGCAATTTCTGAACACTTAGCTGAGAGGAGGTTTGTTAAAACAATGCAAACCTCATTTAGGATTATGCATTTCCTAATAAACTGCATGTTAAACTGGTAGCATTAAACATTTTTTCCAGTTAAGGCTGCCCTTTTTGACTAAATCTCACCTACTAACTTCAGTTCTTAACCCGGCTGCTGTGACGAACAGCACAACAGATCCACTAGCTTGTTTGTAATTTCACAACAAAACCTGCTATGCAAAGCCTCTCGGTCACATACAGTACGCATAGTGTATGTGGGTGAGGCGTCTCGTGGGAATTTAGATGAGAACAGAGCTGGGAGCGCTGTCAAGTAATCCCACGAAGTATCGTTTCCCAGGGGTCTCCCTGTCAGTTACAGAGCCCACAAAGACCTGTGGGAAGCTATTCTCTGCTCTTGTCCTTAAAAGGCAACAGTGGAAAAAGTCAAATCCTGGTTTCTGAGGCCTTCCCATGTACAATATCACAGCTGCAGTGTCTCTATGGTAATATAATTATATAACAGGCATCCCGCATATAACATTGAGCATATTTTGGTATGCAACTGATAATTTACAAACTCCACAAACAAGCGTCTTAGTTCGAAAGGAATTAAATGGAAGTCAAATAGAAAGTCACCTCTGTTGTTCTGCGCTTAAATTGATTCCATTTGATGCTATAATAAAGTTTGGGGAAACTTGATGCGATAAATGCGAAGCCGCGTGCCGTGTTGGTAAAATAATCTTAATTTAAGATAAGCGTTAGTATGTGTGGACATATAAAGACCACTGTGAGGCTTTGTGTTATCACTGCAGCTCCCTCTGATGATAACTATCACTTCTTAATCTTCTTTTTTATCGTTTCCTTTTTCAGCACTTTGAACAGCCGTGTTTCTGGACACTGCGTTGCTGCAGTGAGATTTTAAAAAAAAAAAGCCTCTGCCATCTGAGCAAGTGTTTCTATCTGTTTTTTTAGCCCTTAGATCATCATTTCATGAAAAAAAAAAATGGGGGGAGATGTGATAATGCCGATGGAATCCACTTTGAGTTACTTACTTTGATCGTAGAGTAAAACGTGTGGCGATCGCATCTGAGTGTCTTTGCATATCTGTCCTTCTGTCTTCTCTTCGTTTAGCTCGACAGATGCTTATCTGATCCACTTCAAACTTGCTGGACGTGTTGCTGGGCGCCGTAGTAACCAGTTCTGCAGTCGTTCGGATGAGTCGTTCTCATATTTAAATTTATTCTGTGTTACCAGTGTTTCCCCTACAGCAGGGGTCTCAAATCTGTGCCTGCGCAGTTTTGACATTTTATTTTCATTTGCTCACTGTTGCGTTTTTTGTTTTTTTTAAATATGTATATATATTCTCCAATTGCAAAAATGTGCAACTTATACACCAAATTGAAACAAAGTTGAAACCTATGTCATAGCCTACGTTTAGTACCTTATCTTCTCAATTAGCTGTCCTCTTGTTAAAATAGTAAATAATATATAGTTTTATTATTTCATGCATATTAAAGTCGTCTGTAAATTGTAGTTCCAGACTGCACTAGCTAAACAATAAATTGAGTTCCCCTTCTGGTGGATTCTCAAACAAAACTGAATCCTTTTCATTTCAAATACTGCTCTGTTTTTAGGATTTCTGGGAAGTTTTGTCTCGAGACTTTGTTTACTATACTGGCTAATTTAACTCATGACAATGATTTTAGTCAGCTCAGCCTCACAATCAAACTGGGAAAGTCCCGGGCAAATAATAAGCACACACAGTAGGCTTGAACTGCCTTTTAGCCCTGAATAGTGCCTGCAGGGATTCCCTTCAAGCTGACATCCCCCTCCATCCCACACATGGTTGAGTTACATATTTAGACGTTATTTGCTCTCATTTGTTGGTTTAACACAACCTCCTAACCTTAAATATTATAGTCACCCCACAGGTCATACACTAGTTATTACTAATGCAGACTGACAACCATAAAAGTGGTCATGAGCTTGTGCAAACACTCACACGCCGCCGGGCATGTTCTGCATGAGTCACACACACTCCTCAGTACCTCAGAAAACAGACTCTTTTAGACATTTTTAATTTTTAATCAGAATCTGAAATCACTTCTAAAACAAGACAGCACCTTCTCTCACTGCGCGTACTTGAAGAAAGTGATTAAAGAGAGTATTCATTACTTAGAACACTTGTTAGCATTTTACTCATAGAAACAAGTGACACCATAATGGTTCTGTAAGCGCTTTGTTATGTGGTTATGTCTTAACAAATGGGGCTGCCTATCTCTCCAGCTTTCTCCTCTGGTTTCTCACTGTCTGCTTACAGATGAATCACAGTATAATTAATGAGTCCTGGTTTCCCATATGCTCCAAGTAAAACATGGAACAGGACATTGTTGCACTTTTGATGTAAACCACACATGAATGCACACAGTCGGTGCTCCTTTGTAATGACCTGCGTGTATGTTTTCCACAAGATACAGAAGCTAACCTCCAGAAAATGCTTCTTTTCTGCTTTATTTCGATGCAGGCACATTTTGACACTTTAAGATGTGCCTAAAGAAACACAATCTTATGCTCGAGTGCGCCGGGGTTAAACCAGGCCTCAAAACTCAGAACTTGTGGATCTGCAGGCTTTCATTTCCTTGCTTAAGTGCTCTTTGACAGTAATTGTTGTTCGCTGGAAAAGCATCTGCTGTTGGATTTTCTGTCACAAATCCACTCCTTTAATCTCCGTTTCTAAAATCGTTTTGTCTCTGATGTCCCCTACACTTTTCACCCACACGCTTTTTACTTTACTTTATCCAACTCGCCCAACAGTTTGCGCAGTACTTTTAAAACGGTTTCAGCCACTTATCCAGCTAACTATTTTACATTTAGAGAAATATTTCAATCATCAGTCCGTTCCTCTCGGTTATATACTGTATTTATAAATATAGCCATATTTTTTTTCTATTAGCTGACTAAACTATTTTAACCTTTTATCCATTTCGGTTTTTCTGCATGTTGTGCTCAGCTGCTACTGTATTTTTTTAATCAATTTCCACCTTTTTTTCAGTTGTAGAATTAAACCCTGGGGTTCCTCAGCTTTAATCACTTCCTGTCCTTTCTTATATCTCCAGGTGGACTTGGGATTCCTAAGATTCATCAAAGCCATCGGGACGCAGGGCGCCATCTCAAAAGAGACCAAGAAGCACTACTTTGTTCGCTCGTACAAGGTGGACCTGAGCTCCAACGGAGAGGACTGGGTCACCGTGAAGGACGGCTCAAAACAGAAGGTAATGGTGAGTCACACATGCTGTTGCAATGATCATCTGCCTAATGCTGACAAGTAATGAAGGACCCTGCATTCTAATCAATGAGGTAAATGGCTGAATCAATGTTTTCCAAGGCTACAGCAGCTGGCTGCGTGCCTAATCTAAAGTGTGTACTGAGGGTCTGCTTTGCATCCCACGTTTCTTAACACAATCAGAATTAATTTATTCTGGCACTGGAAGTTGTTGGTGCAGAAGTAAACTTCTAGCGACTGATTTTAAGCAGCATACTGACAAACACTGCGTAACGCTGTAGCTTCAAATATAAGATGTCAAAGTGTCAGCTCCTGTTCTGCGCTTAATCTGGTTTGTATGCCTCAAATTGAACATTTGGTTGATTGTGGAAAATTAAGAAGCCAGCCGATTCCTTAATGTGTAATTTGACTTTCCGAGACGTTTTTCGGACAATCTAATTACTAAGCGCTTTGTTACCCTGCTGCTAAAGGTATGCAAAAACACACTGAGAGATCATTTCTTAAAGATCTAAATAACCACAAGGCCTGCAGCTCAGGCAGTTCCACCAATAACATCGATATAGTACGTTGTAGTCATCTGCAGCAGATGAGGAATTTTAAATGCAGTAGCAGTAGTTGTATTGGTAAGAACAGTCATTTTTGTTTATTGTTGATCGTGGCAACAGTAGCAGCCAAAGCAGAAGCTTTAGTTGCACTTTGGTGGGAGTAGCAAACACTTACAGTGTTACTGTACATAGTTGTACTGATTAGCAGTGATTGTGATGAATAGCAGTAAACATTCCTGCCAACACTGCTGTTTTTCCCAGGTTTTCTCCTTCTATTTAAAGCCCATCGCCCTGCAGCCTCACACTTTAATCTTTCTCCTGACAAAAACCCTTAATTTAGGGGTAATTGTAATATGAGCATAAATAGCTCTTGTGTATTTCTTTAATGTTACCACAGTTACCAAGTCACGCACAGAACACAGTCTTGAAACACAGTCCACGCACTTCGCACAGTTTCAAAACCGTCAGTCATCGCGGCAACCCAGTTGAAGGGGGGTAATTATGAATAAAGTAACAGAAGCTCTTGTGTGCCCTTATTTTTAGATCTTTCAGGGGAACTTCAACCCCACAGATGAAGTTCGCAGCCCTCTTCCCAAACCCACTCTGGCTCGCTACATACGCATCCGCCCCATGTCCTGGGAGCAAGGCATCTGTATGCGCTTCGAGATCTACGGCTGCAGAACATCGGGTAAGCACACACAGTACACAAACTCATACATACTGATGTGGGACCAGCTTCAACTCATGATGCATAGATTTATGTTCACAGTTACTCCGGAGCATACCGTTAGCACTGAAGTCCGTGTTTTTACATATTTCATTCAGTCATTTTCTTCTTAATTAACTTTCCCCGTCCCCTCGGGGATTACTACAGTTTAATGTAATCTTTTTTTTCCCCGTTATCTGACATACACATATGCAGTGTATGCGTTTGCTAATACTCACTGGATTTCTTTTTTTTTTTTCCTTATTTTTTATTATAGT
>VUQJ01033727.1:9048-19486 GCA_015108635.1 Andinoacara biseriatus | reverse complement strand
AAAGAAAGTCATCAAAAAAAAAAAAAAGAGCCAACAGAACTGATATATGATACAGTCCTTTGTTTTTTGGACAAGTCACAATTCAGACCTTTTGTGTATGGAAGCAGATGTCCAGTAAAAGGCCTGCGCCTGCTTTGGTCATGCACAATTACGTCTATGCCCTTGGACAGAGTGTACGCATTAATACTGTGTGTGTGTGTGTGTGTGTTTAAGATTACACAGTTAGCCCTTCCTCAGCACAACCTGAACTCATTCTTTACTTGCTGTCTCGATGAGTTTCACCTGCCTCCTAAAGGTCACGCTGACCCATCATCATGCTATTTAACGCTCACGGTCTCCTTGCTGACGTCAGTGGAAACCATTTTTTTCTCCATGTGGCTAAATGGCATTAAATTTATATTCATTTACCCAGCTTGTGTTGCATGTTCTCATTGTTGTCTAAGAGCACTGAGAATAAGAGGATTTGTGCCATTATCATTTATGAGATTTCAAGCTGTTGGACTGAGTTAGTTATCTGACATAAATTCAAACCAAGCTCTAGCTTTTCTCTCAGACAGTGATCACTCTCTGTACCCAGAGTATGTCGAAAGGGCAGAGCTGGAAAGCCAAATACCAAAAACTGCAGTTCCTCTAATGTCCACTTGAGGCTGGCTTCAAAGGGAGTCCATCCCCATGTTCACACCAGTTAAAATGCTCAACTTTACAGCAATAAAAAGCATATTTACAGCCTGGCATATCAAACTCTTTTGGCCTCTGTGGATAGTTTCCCCTCTCATAACATCTCTGAGTGAGCTGAATTTCTTTCATAACGCATCCACCCGACTAATGAAGCCAGGAGCCCGGCTGCACCGACAGGTGTGAGGCCAGGCTTCATCCACTATTTAAAAAATGTCTCTGGGAGTTTTACCATCATGGAAAGTCTGCTGATACGCTATTCTTTGATGTTATGAACTTGATTTAATGATTGTGTGAACTCTTAACGGTGTAAATAAGAATTAGTCTTTTTTAGAATTTTTTTAATCGCCCTCAGTGAAGCTCGTCTCCCTCACCGAGGGGGGAACTTGTAAAAAGCTGAACTGTGCAGACAGACAGTAATGAGACTGAGAAAAGAGTTTCTACTGAAAGTCTGGAAACCTCGTTTAGCTGAAAAACGTTTCTGCATGAACTCCTCGTAAGTTATGGCAGTGACAGTCTGCAGAGGACTAATAAATCAGCAAATATTTTCTTCTGTAAGAATCGATAAATCATGAACACTTTTGTGTCTCTCAAAGTCTGAATTTAAGCTCAGTCTAAGTGCGCGCTGATCACCTCCTCAGCTTATTTCTCTAAGAAAGGCTGCAGTTGGCCTGAAACAGCTTTTATTCCTGCTTTTCCATGATGAAGTTTAGCACATGCGGAATTCATATCCCAGCATCGCTGCTCAGACTAAAGTGTCATCTGTAATTTTCCTAAAGATTTGCTGGTTTCTTGCACGCCGGCCTCTGAGGTGCGCGCAGGACCTGCTCTTCCTGAACGCTAGTCGCAGGTTTGCCCCTCATCCCTGCCCTCCCTCCCACTCCTGCTGCCAAAGAGCCCGGGTGGGGGGGTTGTTGTGCACTCACCGCAGGCGTAGACGCAGGCATCACGGATGCCTTTGTATTTGTGGCCGGACGCGTCTTTCTGCAGCTTTCGCAAGATTTCCTCCATGCTGGCTTCTCAGAGAGACGGCTTTAAATGTTCAGAGACGCGGGCGCGCCGGGTGGGTCTGCGTATCGGAGGGATTTTATGAGTGCTATGACAGTGACAGCATCCCTGCACCCCCCCCTGGCGAAGGCGATGATTCATTCCTAACTGCCAGCCAATGATGTCAGGCCAGCCGCCAATCCTCTGAAGGTGGAAGGAGGAAGCGCGTGTGCGTTTTTTCCATTAATCCAAGGCCTCGGCCTCCGGAGAGCAGCGACGAGCCCCTGGTGTGTGACAAACAATCCTCACAGACTGTTTTCCAAATTCAGCGTATAAACGCCCTCCGATCATCTTCGTCAGTCATTTATTCCTCTGCGCTGCCGCGTTTGGAAGTCCGTTCCAGCTGATACTTGTGCGCTTCATAGAAACCAGATCCGGTTCTTGTTGCGGCTCATATCAAGCTGCCTGCACGGCAGGAATACGCCTCACAGCTCTGCGCGATCAGCTCCTTCCGTTAAAAGGTGGATTTCTCTCCAATCTGGCAACACAGTATTTACACCCTCTCCTTGTGGGGGCGTTTCAAAGTGTGGCAGGGACCGGAGTCGGTGGAATGGGATTCGCTGCGCGCTCAGCCGACAGGTGGAGGAAGCTCAGGCAAAGCTGATAACACGATTCTGCCTTCAAAGTAAAGCGCAGAGACACAATTCACAGAAAATCTGTTTTATTTTGAAAGTCAATGTCATGATTTAATAACAATCCCATCATATTTTCATTTCAGGCTAAATTCATACCTCTGCAGCTGGTTAGTGTGCACAGAAACACGCTGTCATGTTGTGTTTTCTGCTTTGTGATCGTCCTTTGTGTGTCTGTTTGCGTGTGTTATGTCCAGTGTTTCTGTGACAAGGTGGAACCTCAGGGACTGAAACATGAAGTCAGCCTGCAGGCGCCAATAACTGGAATTCATCTTCCGGCTCTAAAAGAGAGTCAGGTCCACAGACACAGTGAAAGATGGAGCTCCGGGTCAAAATCAAAGCTCCTTAAACCGGCATTATTTTCAATGAGAGCTGTGATTGCACAAACATTTCCAGCACTGTGCAGCAATTTTTCTGGTTACTATTTCATGGTTCAGGTTTTACAGATCCATTAAGTCCGGTTTGTAAATGTTGATCATTCCTTTTAAGAGTATCAATAACAAAGAATAAAAACGTTAACAGATGTTCGCCAGTTTTACATGATAATTCAATAAATAACTATTGTTTTTTTTTTTTAAAGTTAAGTCATGTGACTTAGTTGCTTGAAAGTAAAAACAGGAATTAACGTGTCGACAGATATTTAACCCATAAAATATGAAACGTGCTGATTTGTGTGAATTGTCTAAGTTGCTACATGCAGGAGATGTTGCTCGCAGTTTTCACCCAGTTATTTAGCATTAATCTCCAATCAAATTTAATTAATACCTCTGAAGTCTCCATAGCCTCCGCCCTTGGCCACCGCCTGCGTCCAGCCAGGCACCACCCCCCCGGTAACCCTGTCCCAGGCTGGGTTAACAGTTCCCTTGGTAACTCTTCCATGGGGGTCTTTGGAATCAGCTGGTGGTGGTGGCTGGGGAGATGGAGGTCTGGGCTTCTGTGCTCAGGCTGCTGCCCCATGACCCGGCCCGGATAGGTGGAAAAAGATGGATGGATGGATGGATGGATATGAACTGTGCTTTCCAGAATGACTTCACCTGGTGAGTTACTTACTGATGCCCCTTACAGCCAATAATAATTGAATCACTGAAAATCTAATAGTGATCGATAGAATCTGCTGTATGTGAGGACGGGCGGCAGATGTTGAGCTCTGAATAAAGAAACTGGAGACAAAATTATGAATATGGAATCTGTGCGTGATGAGACGTTCATGGCACTCTTGAATAACTTTCAAGTGTTTTTGGTACTCGATGCTCTCAGAACACTGTGACTTCCAGTCCGCTGCAACAAGAACACGACCTTGTATAAATACGGCGTGAGTGTGCTCGAGTCTATTAATCGACTTTATGGGCACCTCGAGAATTTCCCAGATTACAAAATGACGATAATATTCAGTCTGTAGCATCTTTATGTGGTTAAAGGGATGTTTGAACCAGACTCATTGATTCAGTTTTGTTAATGGGAGCTTAATCTGCTCTCTACGTTTGGTGACGTCTTTGAAATGTGGTGCTGCAGTTTTTGGTCTTTCAGCCTTCTACTGAGAGAGAAGCTGCAGGAAATGTCAGCAAACATTTGCACCATCTCGGGGATCATCAGGCTGCAGTATGTGAGACTGCACAGAGCTCGGTCTGATTTGCTGATGTGCAGGAGCGGAGCATCATGGGAAACTGCGCTGTCTCCATTCCTGTTTACTTTGTACATCTCAGACTTTCAGCCCAACTGCAGGTCACAGAAATACTCTGATGATTCTGCAGAGGTTGGCTGTGTTAGTGATTGCAGGAAGAGGAGAGCCGAGCACCAGTGGATGCTTCTGTTGAGTAGTGTGGGAGAAATCATCTGCTTCTTAATATTAATAAGATCATAGAGATGATGACTGACTTCAGAAGAACAAGAATAGCTATAAGACCCGTGTTGGATAGGATGTTGATGGAGGAGTACGAGTACCTGGGCGTCCACACTGAAAACAGGCTGAAGACCAGCAAAGAGCTGATTGACAGGCTCTGGTTCCTAAATGATGGAGATTTTCTGTGGCTCAGGTGAAATACAGAATAGCCAAAATATGTAGACACCCATACATTCAGTTAAACTTGACTTTATAAAAAGAAATTTTCTGCTTTACCAGCTTCTGGTTCTCCATAAAATGTTGGAAGCAGCGTTCAGACAGAGGCGTTGCAGTAATCAGGCTGGCTACACATTTGAGCTGATCAGACTCGTACTCCAGCTCATCCTTCCAAATCTGCTGAATGGAGCTGAGGTCAGGAAGCACGGGATCCTTATCTGCAAAATTACAACTTCCCAGAATGGAAACACAGGGATAATAAGATGGACGAGACCGACAGTGCACTTACTGTAAGGGTTTGATTGTTCTGAGGCCAAAGGACTCAGATTTTGATACAAATAAACCTTTAAATGACCTTTTGTGAATGTTTAATGTTTCTGTACATTTTTTTAGAGATTGCTGTGGTATAAAAATCAAATCAGGGTAAATTTTATGAGTGAAGACCAGAGTTTCCTCTAAGCTGAGGGGTTGGTCACCTGCTACTAACTCAACCATTTATCATGGTTCTTGAATTATAATGATTTTTTTGTTGTCTTTCAAAAATTGTAACTAGTGTAAGCCTGATGTGGGTGCGTGGGGCGTTTAGCTCGGTGTTCACTGAGTATACTGAAAATTCAAAATGTTTACATCAGCACAAAAAGCTTATAATTATTCTTTGAGGTGCAGCTGTTTTTTTTTTAAATTTTTTTGCATTTTTTGCAATACTGCGCTGTTGCTGTGGACAACAGAACTATGAAGGTTGTGTTGCGATTGTGCAGCAGGTTATTTTTTGCAGCACTGCTTCATGTGTGTGATGATTAAATCTGACTTTGTAAATGTTAAAAGCACCAATTCCTATTATAAGTCACCTTTATTATTATTATTATTTGAAAAATATTCTAATTTATTTAAGAGATAGTTAACCAGTAAGAGTTCATATCACAGGTTTCCACTTATGTGCCATCACAATAAGATGGCGCGACTGTCCCCCAACACAAAACGGACGAGTTGCAACACAAATAAGGACATTTAAGAAACAACAACCTGTTCTGCAAAATGTTGCCAATTTCTGGAACCTGATTGTTTTTCTTGTTGCGGTGGTTAGTGGTCGCCTCACAGCAGGAAGGTCCTGGGTTTGAGTCCAGCCTCTCTGTGTGGAGACTGCATGTTCTCCCTGTGTGTGTGTGTGTGTGTGTGTGTGTGTGTGTGTGTGTGTGTGTGTGTGTGTGTGTGTGTGTGTGTGTGTGTGTGTGTGTGTGTGTGTGTGTGGTACTCCGGTTCATTAATGATTCTTGACAGTAGGCGTGAATGTGAGCATGAATGGTTGTGTGAGCCCTGTGACAGATTGGCAACCTTGAAATTACAGCATCTAATAATTACAAATAAAACTAACTCTGAAGTTTGGAGAGTAGATAAACATAATTGCATGATGCTTGCTGCAAGAAAGAAGAAGAAAAAAGGTAAACCAGAATTGTCCTCGCCAGCAGCAGCATGCAGTGGAGGCTTATGATCACTTGGGGGAGGTAGTATCCAAGGCTGCCTCCTGCATTAGTATTATATCAGGTATGAACTTATCTATCCAGAATTGCAATTGCACATTAGAGGATGATGAAAAGGCGTCGGGAGCGGTCTGTGTTCTCAACTCCAGCAACATAAATCTAAAAGAGTTTTAGAAGTGAGATGAAGGCAGATTTCACCTCTTGTCCTAACGCTCAAAATTTGATGCCTGCGGGCTAAACAGGAAAAAGGATTGAAGTGCGAATCAAAGGAAATCCGTTTGAGCTGCTTCACTTACATCAGATAAGAGCCAAAAACATTTAAAATGAAACCACAAAAAATAATTTGCCTATAAATATGGAATTATATGAGTAGATTACTTTAGTCCGACTAAAATCTTACAGAAATGACCCAAAAGAACGACAGGATGTTCTGTTTTCGCTGATGAATTATTCCGCAGCAGTATTCTTAAAACCATTTATTACATTATTTTACTGCCTGTTAAATTACTGTTTGACATCTTTAGCTCCATTTGTCTTTGTGTGTGTGTGTGTGTGTGTGTGAGTATAGACTGATAAGAGATACATACATTCGAAATTAAAACATTTTTTTCCATCCTGCGTAATTACGCACGGTCATCCGTGGGCACAGTGTGTCCATTTTCAACTGAATGAACACCAAAATGCGCTGTGTGTATAATTTGTGTGTGTGAATACGAAGTCATCGGCAGCCTATAGGCTATCCAACTTGTATTTTGACGTCACACGTCAACTTTTGTGATATACGCGCGCAAGGCGGCATTTAAGTTTTGTCTTGCTGCACATCGGTGATGTGCTGATGGTAGCAGGTTAACTCACAGACAGGAAATAAAATCGCATTTTATAGGTCAGGTATTTTGGGAATATGCCCGCGGCGCACCACGTGCGTAATGACGAGTACGCCTCTAAACAGATGAAATAAGGCGTCGATACTTTGTGAAAAGAAAGAGAGCATGCCAGTGTAATTTATCCTGACGGGGGCTGTAGAAAATAATCACTCATTTCTCACACCAACATCGCCACATCTGTGCGCGTCTATGCCACCTCCGGACGGCTTTCCAAGTCCATGGATAAAAAGGAACACAAGGCAGCAGAATGGTTGTTGCAGGAGCAAGTAACGGGACTTTCGGTAGTGGCAACATGAGATCGTCGTTCATGATAGAGGATAGAGTCGGTGGCGGAGATCCCGGGGGCTCTACTAACATGATGATCTCGGAGGCTCTTGCGCCACGGCTACTAAAGATTGCGCAAGGCGCAGCAGAGGCAGCGGCAGCAGCGGCAGCAGCGACTTCTCCGTCCACCTCCAGTCAGCCGCAGGTCATGGAGACGAACGGGACCCGGTGCGGCGAGCAGATCCTGAGCTATGGTCGGGTGGAGAAAGTTCTGATCGGCGCGGTCCTCACCATGCTCACACTGTCCACGATCTGCGGGAACTTACTGGTGGTCATCTCCGTCTGCTTTGTCAAGAAGCTGCGCCAGCCGTCCAACTATCTGATTGTTTCTCTGGCCGTGGCGGACCTGTCCGTGGCTCTGGCCGTGATGCCTTTCGTCAGTATCACGGACCTTATTGGTGGCCAGTGGATATTCGGACAGTTCTTCTGTAACGTTTTTATCGCCATGGATGTGATGTGCTGCACCGCGTCCATTATGACTCTGTGCGTAATCAGCATTGACAGGTGAGATAAACTTTTCTAACAAACATTTCAAGCTTCAAAACTATGTTAAAATCATACTTTATTAAGCTGCATGAATCATTATTAAATTATTAAAACAAAACCAGAAAAAATAAACAAAAATTATAAAAGCATCACTTTTATTTTTATGAAACGGATCAATTAAACGTCTTCTATCTTTAATATTTAGAATCCGAGTCTCCAAATGTAGATTTAGATGTAGATTTAGACATAAGCAGCGTCTTATCCACGTTTTTATCTCCACATTTTTCAGTCTTACAAAGACTGCAAACCGATTCAGAGACACCGGATCGTGGGGGTTTGCGCCTCGGGGTCTTGTTGTAGGACGCTTAATTAAAATGAGTAAGGAAAAGACGCGTGACCTCTCTCCCCGCAGCATCCCCGCTCTGACCGCACTGCTCGTTAGATTTAAAGGTTCAGGCTGAAAGCAGCTGCAAAGGACCCTGAAACGTCCCCAAATTTAAAATTCAAACCGCAGCTGTTATTTTCTCCCCTTTTCTTAAAATGTTTTCAGCGTGCGTGAGTGTGTGTGTGTGTGTGTGTGTGTGTTGCAGGAGGAAATTCTGTTGGTCGTTTTCACTGCTCTGTGGTAACGCTACATTTACAGTTTCGCCATCCCAGAGCTTGTCCTTCATAATACAACCCAGTTCTCATTTGGCGACCACCACACCTCTTAGTGTTGCTCAAGGGCACCTTGGCCAGCGTGGAGAGAGCGTCACTTGCTTAGGGCCATGTAAAGCAATAAAATATCTGAAATGTATGACATATTTTAGGTTCATGTTCATTGACCGTGTTTTTCTCTGTATAGGTATTTGGGTATCACAAAACCTCTGACATATCCTGTCCGGCAAAACGGCTGCTGCATGGCCAAGATGATCCTGTCGGTGTGGCTGCTCTCTGCCTCCATCACCCTCCCTCCTCTGTTCGGCTGGGCGCAGAACGTCAACGACGGCAGAGTCTGCCTCATCAGCCAGGACTTCGGATACACTGTCTACTCTACAGCTGTGGCCTTCTACATCCCCATGTCGGTGATGCTTATAATGTACTACAGGATCTACCGAGCGGCCAAACTTAGCGCAGCCAAGCACACCATCACCGGCTTCCCCAGAGAGGGGGAGCACCGAGCGGTGGCGGCTCTTCGAGGGGGGAGAGGAGGGCATCAGCCAGCAGAGTCGGGTGAGACGGGAAGTGTGGAAGGGACGGAGGTTGAACACGAGGAAGAAGCTGAGGAAGAGGAGAGCTTGGATTGCGTGGCAGCGGCACTGAAGCTCCAGCGTGAGGTGGAGGAGGAGTGCAGCACGCGCGTCTCCCGCCTCCTTAAGACCGGCGAGCACCACCAACGACGGAAGAGGAAAAACCAGTCCATCTTCAAACGGGAACAGAAGGCTGCGGCCACGCTGGGCATCGTAGTTGGCGCCTTCACCTTCTGCTGGCTGCCGTTCTTCCTGGTATCCACCGCCAGGCCGTTCGTCTGTGGCGTGCAGTGCAGCTGTGTGCCCCTTTGGCTGGAAAGAACTCTGTTGTGGCTTGGCTACGCCAACTCCCTCATTAATCCCTTCATTTATGCGTTCTTCAACCGTGATCTGAGGACCACCTACAGCAATCTCCTGCGCTGCCGCTACAGGAACATCAATCGGAAGTTGTCGGCGGCTGGCATGCACGAGGCTCTGAAACTGGTGGAGAAGCCAGACACTGATGCGTAAAGCTGAAGGTCTGCCAGTCAGAAAGGCTGCAGAGAGCAGCAGGAAAAAAGAGAAAAACAGTGGGCTCAGACTGTGGCACAAGGCCATTCTGCTGACAGACCTTTTTACCCCCCAAACTGTTTGTGGATTGCCAAAGCAAGCGAGGCAAGATGTTGTGATTAAGTGGATGTTGAGGAAGCTCAAGTGTTTCACTCTGGGGCGTGTGGAGGAAACTGGGAGAAGGTTTAGCTCCCTGGTGATGGATTCAGACAGTTTAAATTGTGGCAGCTGTTGCAGTGGTTCTTAAACCCACCAGGACGGATTTGAAACTGGCTGCTCCAAGGCTGAAGAGGTGGAGCTACTCAGACTCTGTTCTCGGCTCTTGATCTCATGGATCAAAATGATCTTGCTCAGTAACCGGTGTCTTGCATTTCAATTTCTGAACCAAGGACAAAATAAAGGACGCCTTGGAACTCAACTGACACCAAATGTGTTTACCTTGGGTTGATGGTCGTTTAAATGTAGAGTGTTTCATCAGTGAACAGGCGTAACAAGTGCACATGATATCATTGAAACTATGTTATCTAGAAATTTGTGTAAACACGTCAATAGCCACAGTGTTTTGGTAACAAATGGTTCTGATCTGTTGTAACCTAATGAAGTTTATATATATTTTGAAGATGAGCCAAAATGTGCTGCTTCCCTTCTACTCACGTCATGGCCACCTTGGTGTTGGAAAACTATCGACCGATCATTGATTTCTGTGATATGGCAGCTAAATTATGAGCAAGCAAGGAACCGGAGGGGAAAATCTGATGTAAAAAATCCAGCACATGATGACACTGAAGTCGGAGAGGGAAACAAGATCATTAAGGACACTTTCTGAATGTGCCTGTGCCTTTTTTCTGCTTTGTCTTTTAAGGTTTGGATGGAGCGCACAAGAGTCTCCTTTTAAAGTTGAGACAATGTGAGACAGTCCTTTGGGCTTTGGTTTTGTTGTGCATTACATAACACACGAATCCGCTAATAAAACGGGCAGTATCCCAGCAAACCGAGATTAATGATGATCTCGCTCTAAGTTTTTAGATTGTTCTGCTTTTCTGGTGAGTTTTTTTTTTTTTTTTTTACTTTATATTAA
>VUQJ01033725.1:20225-40352 GCA_015108635.1 Andinoacara biseriatus | reverse complement strand
CACAGCCACCTTCTCTGCTCCTTGGGCCAAAATGCTTTTGCTGACTCCGATAAACATGGTGGAATGTTAGAGGTGATTTTTCCACATGCTTTTTACGCCTTCCAGCACCAGCTTTATCGCCTGGAAAAAAATACTATCGCCATCCTGTTTTTGTGCCATTAAGCACTCTTGAAGAATGTCCTGTCTGCTCTAATGTGGTCACAAGCCTTGAAAAATGAAGTAAAGACAAAGCAAAACGCTGCCAAGCCTCTTAGCCATTATCTGTATGAGTAATTGGTCAGAAAACACAAGTTAAAGCTGCGTGAGATAACAACAAAACACAAATGTGACCAGTACTGGCTGATTATTGGGCTCTTTAGATGATAACCGAGTGAACAAAACTGTGGACAAAAAGAAGACGAGCTGGAAAAGAGAAATGAGGCAATGTTTAGTCAGCTCTCACAGACTCAAACACACAAAAGATCCTTTGTACAAACTGCAAACTTGCTCTCTGACTCCAGACCTTGTGAGATGATGTCAACAAAATGCAAAAATAATGCTTTGGCTTATCACATGCCTTTGTGTGCGTATGAAGTGAATAATGCCACCTGTGTGCCTTTAACTGTGTTATTAATAACAAAAGTGTGTGTGTGTGTGTGTGTGTGAATGCAAAGAAAGAGAGCGAGAGAATAAGCATCTAAAATAACTTTTTTTTGTTCAGGGTGGGCATCCTGAAAAACATCTTTGAGAAGGATGGAACATTCCTGGGACAGGAGGCTCAGCGGGGGGAAGGAAGGGCAAGGCTGTGACACACACACACACACACACACACGCAAAGTGACGCTAAGAGCCAGGGTTGAAGCGTGTGAACCGGAAAAGGGCGCCTGTCTTGCCGGAGCCAGCAGACGGATTCAGAAGGTTCAGAGAGATCCGACCTGCAGATGTTCCCAGTCATATTCCCGGCTCTGCCACGGGAAGTCTGCACTCTGTCTGCAGCATCCTGGAGACACCACTCACCTCCTTCTTCCACAGCAAAACATGTCCGTCACATGTCTGCATGTGTGTGTAAATGTGATTGATGATGATTCCACAATAACACATACATACTGCCAGATAACCCGGGGTGAGTTGTTGTGTAATGGAAGGAAAGGCTGTACGCAGCCAAAGTCAACACATGCCGCTCTAACCCGAACATAACAAGCCAGTCAACTAGTTTTAAAACACACATGCAGTATATATACACACACGCACAAACAGGACAAACTATGATTAACTGATAATATGAACAACAAAAATGTAGCCAGTCAGTCAGTCAGGAGTCTTCCAACACCTGACAATACAGGTCTCCCCCACTCAGCTGTATCATTCTGGTGACTGCTTGTTAGTGCATGCGGTGTGTGTGCAGGTGAACTTACATGGTTGTCAGAGGTCTGTATGGGGCTAAGAATAGGGGATCCAGCTGGGCTGCAGAGTTCAGGGAAAGGGTTGGGGATGGCTGGCAGCGAGGCTGGACGCAGCTGGTGCTCTTCCTGCAGGTGCCTGCAGAGGGAGACACATTCACGTCACTGCCTCAGTGAGAGAGTAGCACTGGAGTATACATACAAATAATCATGGGTGTCATTTGAGTATAATAATGTATGGCAACCGTCCTTTGTTCAGGGAAAATGTGAATCTGAACTCTCATCGGACCTGATACAGCAAACATAACTCAGTTTTAGATTATAAAAAATAAAAAAAAGGCAAATTGCTCCTAAGCTTTATTAAAAGAGAATTAAATTCCAGATACTTTGATGTATTCACACAGATTAGCAGAAGCTGTCACAGGTTCACTCTATTCGATGTGATTCTGAATAATGACTCTTTACAACAGGGCAGATTGAGCTGGTTATTCTGTTAAAGTTCAGAGTGAAGAGGAGCAAACACAGCAAAGGGCAACAAGTCCTGCTGCAGTGAGACAGGCGGTCTGACCAGCTGACGGCCTCTGGCCTAGAGAAATAAAATTATGTCAATCTAAGTAACAACAAACATTTCTCTTTCCAATAACTTTATTATCCTTAAATGCTCAGACCTGCTGCCAACTTCTGCACATATTATTTAGTCTCTATATGCTACTGAACCAATTTTGCACTCAAAGGAGCAAGTAAGTTCAGAATATTATAATCCATATTCTACATAAGGTGGTGAAGATGATCAAACTATTAAGGTGTTGAGATTTGGAGCTCTGCCAGGACTGCATTTAGACAAAATAGTACTTTCATTGAAAGCCTAAGGCAGAGAGGACAGCAGCAACAACCCCCATAGAACTGACCAACCATCAATAACAATGGAGATGACGTCAAGTCAGGAAAAGCAAAAACAGGATGAAATGAAGGACCCAGGATGGAGGCGGGTTGCAAAGCACCTTGCACAGGCACGCACATAATGTAAGCAAGTGACTATCTTTGATTAATGTTGGTCCTTTTATTTCAGAGGCCTTTTATTTTAATAGCCATTGAACTGTGTTTTGTAATGAAGCATGTGTGTAAGATGTTCTTTTCATTATGCTATGAAGAAAGGAAAGAGAAAGGTGTGGCTACATACAAAAGCAATTAAAGTTTTAATCTGTTCAGATATGTTGATATCTTGGGTATTACTGCAACTTAACTGAAAATATATTTCATACAAATGTAGTATCAGAGTGACAGTGTTGCAGTACCGCTATTTAGTGATTTAAAAAATCTGACATTCTGAAATATGGGCCAATATTTTTTTTAAGACACATGAAACAAAAATAACTCCCTAGCATTTGTTATGCGCAGTTGTTTATTTGTTTACTCTCTGCCCGACTCAGCTTGGATCTGCTGGTTGTTGTTTGTTGACAACTGGGAAAATGCAGAGTGCCCCCTGGTGGACAAACTATGCACCATCAACACCGATAACACGGCTGAAGGGCGTTTCTCCTGTTTCTACTTTACTTTTGTAATTTTTCATTTATCGGACGTTCTAAATGCCGGTGCTGCCAGATCTGCAACTAGCCTGATAAATCTGTCGGGCTCTAATTATTACACTTGTTACATTTCTCTACTGATATATTTGGTTTGTATATATTTAATCTCTCAGACTGCTCTCCAGGTACTTACCGTCCTCTGACAGTCCAAAGACATGAATTTGAGGTTAACTGGTGATGTGAGGTCAACAAAGGACTTCTAATGAATGACAATGAGACTGTATCTTCCAAATAGCTCTAGCATAGGTATTTATGCATTATTCAACTAATTTATTAAAGTAAGTCTACTCTACCCAATATTCTGGTGGGCATGAACTCAGAGTGAGGTAAAACTAGAGGCAGATTGATCGGCTCACACAGTAACCAGTCAGGCTGCAGTTTAGATCTATACAATGAGAAATGTTCCTCATCTCAGCTGAGGCTGTAAGGACAGTGGATGATGTTTGCTCTTCAGATCTTTGAGGCCTCTCGAGGCACATCTGACTCGACTTTTGTTAAAGCGTTGTTGTTTTTATTTTGTTGAATTTCTAAAGTGCTAGTGTGCAGGTTCACTCAGAGTGATTAAAAGCAGTCAACTTGCTTGTATGTGCACACATGCTTGGCCAGCAAAGCTGATTTTGATTAAACCCACAGTTGTAGCCACGACAGACGACGGGACTTCAAACGGCGATGTTGCTGCAGAGAAGCGCACATGTGGCAACACAGAAAATCTATACAACTACAGAATTTACTAAAGAAGTTTTCAGTTACATATGGTCACAGTCTACCCTTCTGTTCCTAAGTTATGGCCTTTAACAATGGCCAGAAAAAGTGTTTCAGTGAGGCTGACCTTTGAACTTTTGGATATCATGCTTACAGGAATGGGACAGACAGACAGATGTATAAAAACAGTGCAATACTGTCTTATCTTTCATTCATATCTTTATTTCTGCACATGTGGCACTATCAGCCATCTTTATCTTGAACATAAAGCAGTGAGATCAGTGTAGAAGCCCAGGTTATGACTATTTACCTGACAGCCTTGATGTGCATGGGTTGAGAGTGTCTCAGCCTTTCTCTAGAGGGGGAAGAAGGGGGCAGAGGCGGGGTGTGGCGACGGCTGTGTCCTAGGTAGGAAGTGTGCGCCTGATGGTGGAGGTGGTGGTGGTGGTGGTGAGGAGCGTGGCCATTGTTTAGAAGAACCGCTGTGTCTGCCTGTGTAGAGTACACACTCTCCATAGAAGAGTTCATGTCATTCACCAGCTGCTCCAGGTCCACATCGTCATCTGTGGATGCAGGTGGACGGAGGGATGAGAGAAGGGAGAATGAAGTGAGGGATAGTGACACATTGTATCCACAACCAGCTGACAGTCATCAAAATCATTCCCCATAGACTCTCAGTGCGGTTTAACTATAGCAGCCAAAATCAGTGAATCACAAGCAGACTGACTGCACAGTGAAGGCCCTGGGAAGGAAGGGTCCTGAGAGTGCTGCAACACCCTCTGGTGGATGGTAGAAGACCTGCATGTCTACGACTACAAACTAAAATATAAATTTAAAAAAGTGTAATTGGGTTTATTAGTTATCTTTCACATGACAGTTTGATTTTTAGTAAATAATAAATAGTGGGCAGGTTGCTTATAGGTTCCGTTATGAAAAGAACACAGCGTGCTTACCGCACTTTGTGGAAGGCAGCCCGAGTATCTCGGCTAAACCTTTACCAGCAAGTGAAAAGGGAGCCAAGTTTTGTCACTCTAGCAGCTGGATATATACAAGAGAAGTTTCATCAAATTGAGTCCTGATGCAAGGATCCTTTTAGAGGATGAGGATTACCAACTATTTCATGCAGAAAATGAAAATGAGCTACTTTCAACTCCCATCCCCACGGCAAACCCTATTAACACATGTTCCCACGCCTCTCTGCAGTTACTCATTCGTTCCCCCATCAGCAGGCTCCGCAGTTGAGATAAAAGATGTAGTTAAAGTTTTGTTATTTTTTAAAAGAGGAACCTATAAACTCTGATTATAGAGATTTTTACAGTTGTACCAGTGTGCCTTTTCTTTATCTATGTCTGCAATTAAACACAGACTGATTACTAGTCTATGTTTTACTCCGAACAAACAGCTCATAACCTTTGTATCATGTCTACGGTACATACTGAAACAATGACAATTCTCAATGGCGCCTTTATACAGTTGCAATTTAAGCAATAAAAGTATTGCCAGCAGAACACTGTGGCCCTGAATTATCAAGTATGACAGCACAGAGAGAGAGAGAGAGCGAGCGCACAGCCCTGTTGCAAAGCATTCCTCTTCCTTGCGTTGGATTTCTCTTTGGCTTGGATTTCAGTCAGTGCCTGTGTAGTACACCATCTCACTGGCTTGCCTTTGGCCTTACTATGTGCAACCTGTCATTCAAGGGGCTGACAAGTCTTTCTGGCAGGCGGCAGTTTCGAACCAGCACTCACCCACAGACCAAAAGTCTAACCGAAGCAAACCCGGGCGAGCGGGACTCTGGAGCTGCTCTTGCAGGTCAGCTGTTGATGCTGATCTTTTAACTTGAACTGTTAATAATTAGCTAAAGCCAGCACAGGATTTGAAAGCCATACTTTGGGCTACCCTAAACGCTTTGATGCTGTTCATTCACTACTTCTTGATGAGGAATCAGTACACTTCTTGCAGCACTTTATACTGCAAGATTAAAATGCCCTCCGGGGACACATGGAGATAATCTTGCAGACGGCAGTCATTAACTAACCATTTTCCAACCTTGCATCAATATAATTTCTACCTCTAAACTTTCTAACAAGTAAATGTGCACCGTCAGCTTGTGGGGAAAAGCCTGATAGAAATCTCTCTAGTAAATCAAGTTTTACATAAGCTCTGCTAAATGTCCTCACAACTGTGGTGTCAAAGTGTTTCTGTGTGTGTGTGTGAGTGTGTGTGTGTGTGTGTGTGTGCGTGTGTGCGTGTGTGTGTGTGTGTGTGTATGTGTCTAAAGGCCTTTGGTCCTCTGCAAGTCCCACCCCAACACCACATACAGAATTCCTGACATTCCTTTTGGAAGAAATTACAGCACTCTGGGAACGTTAACCAGGCCTGTTCATGGCACATGGTGGCCAAATGACTGGGACAAAGTAGGACATCAAAACACACACAAACGAGGACGGGACACTATGTGCACTCTGCAGTGCTGATGTACATGTGCATGTAATTAAAGAGGGGAATTAAAAGAAGAAGCGTAGCACTGTTCTGTATGTACACAAACACAGCAAACATGCACACTGAGAGCACGGGGAAATGCTGCTGCACCAAAAACAACAGGAGCCGCTCATCTTAGGTCATAAAGAGGTATGCATGTCACTCACAGACACATGCACACACGCACGCACAAACGGAGACTACAGTCTGGGACATTGGGTCATGTGATGCTGGGGTTCATGAGTGGGACATGGTTGCTTGGGCAGGGGGGCACAAAAGAGGCTCTTAGAAAAGAACAAAAGAGCACATGAGGACAGTCAGACATGGTTATTATGTAAAGCTGCAATATACCGTGGGTCACATGATCACAGCCACTGCATACAGCCTATAGAAGCAAAAAGGGTTACTAAATGAAACGGAGTCATCATTTGTCTGATTATTGACACCGATGATTTCCCCACAATAACATTATAAAAGTTACACTACTTTGTGCTAACTAGCAAATGTTAGCATGATCCATCTACTGTTCACCAAAGCTGAGGCCAGAAATGGTCTCAGTGGAAGGGCGGCGTTAAAGAAGCCATCCTTAAGGAAAGGAAACAGGGAGAAAAGGCTGAGGCATGAAAAATTACACAAGAACTGGAATAAAAACCAGTGGCTGCAGGTCTGATGGAGTGATGAACCCAAATTTGATGAACTGTCAATATGTACAGAGGAGGTCAGGAGAGAGGGACAACAGTAAGTGTCATCTGTAAACCATGCTGGAGGCTCTGTCGTGCTTTGGGGCTGCGTTTCAGCTAGTGGTGTTGGAGATCTTGTCGAAGCTGATGGAATTTTGAACGTAGAAAAAGTACCATCAGATTTGAATCCACAATGCAAGTCAATCTGGAAGTCTTTAATTACAGTGGCTTTGTTTTTCAGCATGACAATGATCACAAACACACTGCCAATGCAGTAAAAGCATACCTGGATAAACACACACTGGAACGCTATCAGTCATGGATTGGCCTCCCCGGAGCCGGACCTCAACATTATTGAAGCACTGTGGGATCATCTCAAGACAAAACTGGACAAAAGGCAGCCAACATCCAAAGAAGAGCTTTGAATGACCTTCAAGAAGCTGGAGAACTATTCCTGAAGACTAAGAAATGACACAAGAGTTCAGGCTGTGTTGAAGAATAAAGACGGTCATACCACATTTTCACTTTCAAGCTCGTTGGAATTGTACAAACAGTTTTTTTTTGCCTTTTATCCTGTATTTTATGTTTGCACATTTCAATTAATCACAGCTCCTTTTATCTATTTTCCTCATAAAATATAAAGAAATAGGGTTGTTTAAGACTTTTTCACAGTACCTTTGTTGGGACAGTGAGGGCTCTAGTTCATAACAGTTTTGAGGGACTTAATATTAATTTCCTCTGGACTGCTAATATGCAATTTACCACCGCCAAGGCAAAGAAAAACAACTACACTAACACGTTCGTAGGAAGATTCTCCATCATCTTAATTATTGTGAGTTTGAAAGGTTTTGTTCTTGCTGCTAAAAGGGGACTTTTACGAAAAAGAAAAAAAAAGAAAAAGGAGCGCAGTGCCACTTTAAGAGGATAATGATGGTATCATTGGCATTCCTCTCCCTCCTCCTGTGGCTGACTTGGCCCACATGGCACTGCAGGCTACGGACAGGGAAGCCAGAGGACATATAGAATGAAAAAGTCTTCTCCGTCTCCTCTGCTAACTATAACTTGGAATGTAGATGACTTGCTGCAGCCGTCTGGCTAGCATCTGATGACAAAACCTACCATACAAACGTGGCCAGTTCAGTCCTGTAAGATCCCAAAATACACTGAATGAGCGCTCTCTGTCCCTGGCCACGACAACCTGCAATCATTGATCTCTGACAGCAGTCTAGAGGTCAGTGAAGAGAGCTGAATGTTCAGGGTTTTGTTTAAAGGGCAAAGGGCAACAGAGTTCTTTATATAGGGGTTATATTTAGCATACTTTTTGCGTTTGTAACCTCTGAGCACATTTTTGTTGCTGCTCTTTTATATTTGGTTTTATATTTTTGTTGTCAGTGCATTCACATTTTGCATTGTTGGAGGCACAAGTATTCCTTATGGCCAATCAACAGAAGTGAAACTACAGTTCTCTAAGATTACAGTTACCTTAATGTGTAAATATGGGTGTATAAATATGACAGTTACTGAACTTTTAAGCCCCCAGCTATCAATCATAATCAGCAGAAATCTGCTCATTACTCCACTGTAGCAAAGCACTGCAACATCGGAGGAGAGCACATAAATCAGTTAAGAAAATTATAAACATAACATTAAAGCTGGTACAGTTAATTGGTGGCCTTACATGCAGATGACAACATGTCATCAGATTGTCAAACAGACACAGCCAGCATAAATGAAGGGCATGTAACCTGAGCTGGCCATGATCTAAAAATACAGCATATCCATCAGTGAGGCTGATGTAAGGTTCATCTGCCACCCAAAGCCAGAATGAAACTGGAGAAGAGTGACTTTGACGCTTGCCTTTTCCGTGAAGTCACTATAAATCATAGCATCAGTCCTGGAAAAGCTACGTACACCCCCCACTGTTCCATAGGAATTAAGGGGGTGAGCAGCAGCCAGGTGCTGCTAATGAAATGCACCTGATTAACTGACCGTCAGTAAGTGTGACACCAACCCCTCCTTAAAAGCAGACATTTTGGCAGCTTGCTGGTCTGGAGCACCTAGGTGTATGTTCACACGACGCCAAAGACTTTCCAGGAGTGGACGTCCCAGCAAATTCACCCCAGGTCTCGGTTAGCGTGTTAAATGTTAAAGATCATGATAGTATAATTAGAGGAAGACGGAACAAGTGCAGCTTGTCTGGAAGGGGTGCCAGAGAAAGCCTGTCTTAGGTGTGCAAAGTTGCATCTCAACAAACCACAAGATTTCTGGAATAATGACCTTTGAACTGATGAGACCAAAGTGGAGATGTTTGGCCACAATTGACAGCACTACATTTGGAAAAACAAACAAACAAAAAAAACAGCATAGACAGCACATCAACACAAACATATGATACCAACCGTCAAGCACGGTGGTGGAGGGTTGATGATTTGGGATTGTTTTGCAGCCACAGGACTTGCAGTTATTGAGTCGACCATGAACGCCTCTGTATACCAAACTATTCTAGAGTCATATGTGAGGCTGTCTGTCCGTCAGCTAAAGCTTGGCCAAAACTGGAATCTAAACCAGAATGGCTAAAAGAAATAAAATAAATTAAGGTGTTGTGATGGCCCGGTCAAAGTCCAGGCCACAACCTGACTGAAATGGGACCGTAAGAGAGCTGTGCATAAATGAGTACCCACAAACCTCAATGAATTGATGCAATGTGGGAACAACAATGTTAAAGACTGACAGTCTCACAGAAAATAATTACTTCAAGTTATCGCTACTAAAGTTGGCCCTACAAGCACTTGAATCAGTGGGTGTACTTCATGTCATCAGCTGAGTTTGGCATGCATACGCTGGTCATTTTTGCAGGCCAATTTTGCTTCATTTTTGTTGCTGTAGTTTGCTGATGTAGTGGCCTGAAGTTTTGAGAGTTCAACATGGTAAATGTTTAACGCTAACAGGAACTGGAAGCACAGTTTAAGCGGTTCCTTGATGAGACTTGTTCCTTGTCGATGTGTTGAGTTAGAATGGAGAGTTGTACACAGACACAAAGATTTTCGTGTGCGATGAGCAAATACATTTACATTATCGTCACCCCATATTTGACTGCAGCAGCAGCTGCCATATCAACGAATGTCAATTAGGCGCTACTAGTTATCACTGAGAACAAGAAAAGACTGAAAAGATGCTAGAAAGTACCTCCGCTATCTTCACCCCTGACTTATCATAAACTCCCCTCTGCCCTGCACTGGTTGACCTGCAGGTTATGTAAGCAACCATTCACTTCATGTGAAACAATACTCTCACACGAGCATGACCAATAAACCATCAGAAGTGAAAACAGTCCAATAAATCACCAACCCAAAGTTAAAAAAAGAGCTATCCCCAGGATAACCACTATCCACAAAGGATTTCCAAGATTTGATGAAGATGAAGGGATTTCTGGAAACATACCGGGGGCAGATTTAATACTGAGGCACCGTGGGGAAGGGAGTGGTTTAAAATAGTGCTGAGCAGCGCTAGGAGGAGGGGGCGGTATAAAACTTGTCAATAACCTCTCCATCTGGAGAGCAAAGCATGCAGTGATGGAGGGAGACAATGTCCTAGATGGAGATGAAGATAGAGCAAGAGAGGGGAGGGGGTTCTAGGAAGACAGGAAGACCATTAAGAGGGCCAGCAAATCGTTTTTGGCTGTGGCAAAAATCACATAAAGAAAGGTATGAAGAAAGGAAATGACAAATGAAATATGGATGAAAGGATTTCATTAATCTTTCAGAACCAAATAGATGAAAAGACCAATGGTAATAACCATAGTTATTATAATACAATTTAAATTTTCCAGTTTTCTTAAATAAATCTGACATAGGTTAGAGAAGCAAAGGAGAGGAGAGTTACCATGGTGATGTGGCAAATTTTGACTGGCTGAGCGCTGAAAGCCTGGAATAATAAGCTCGTCAGGTCTGCGAGTGGAACTGCGGTCCATCCTTTCCTGTCAAAAAAGAAAAAAATACATTCAAAAAAAGAAAGATTTTGACCATGTGGTAAAAAAAAAAGAAAAAAAAAAGAAGTGCAATGTGTTTAAGATGTCAGATATTTTAGTAAAACGGGAAGACAGCGTGTTATTTTCACAGAGTTCAAATGGTCAGGAAAAAGGGTGGGATCAAGCCTCGGCTCTCGAGGGATGTCAAGTCATACATTCACAGACCGGTGACACTGACTTTATGACCCCTATGACCCTTCCTTTACACACACACACACACGCACACACACAGTCTCAGATATACCAATCTTTATTTTAAAAACATGAACCTCACATTGACTAATCCTTAATGCATTTCATTAAAAATGAATAAATAAATAAGATTATCAATCAAACCAATCATTTTTAGAACAAAAACACACCAGCCCACTTATACAATCTCACACGTCTGGAGATACACGCACACATCCTGCCAAGTTCTTCACACATTGTCTAATTTGAAGCAGCCTCGAGGCAAGAAAGCTGCAGAGGAGAAAGACAGGGAGAAAAGCCAAAGAAATTTTCAATCTTCTCTTTTCCAGGAAAAAGAAGAACGCGGAAGCATTGCTTCCAGGAACTGCTCGTGGCCAGAGGTCCCGGTGTGCGTGCGCGTACGTACACACACACTCACAGCTCCCCCCGGTGCTTCGAAAACATCCATAAATGCCCAGAGTAAGATTTATAGCTCTGAGAAGCAGCAGTGGCCAAAAGCTTTCCAAGGAAGGCAACTTGGCTCCAGGGCCTGTGTGCTGAAAGAGAAATCTGCAGGCCAGGCTACAGCTAAGGCTGAGGTACAACAGCTTAGCTGCTAAAACACCCACTTTGTATAAATATATAAACACATGCTACACTTTTCCATCATGTAACGGACATACAAATAAGAATGCAAACAACAGCAAGCATTACTCTAAATCTACAGAGATTTATGCTAAAACATCTGAGCTAACCATGCATTTGCTTCTTAACTACTATCAGATCTAATGATGGCTCTTAAAAGCCTCCAAAACAAAAAAGTCTAATGGTAGGTTGGCTTAGCTTAGCACAATAACAGTTAAAGCTCCCATAACTATATGGTTTATCCACTTTGAGTTGTGTATACATGTTTATGCTAAATGCTATCTGTAGCCTAATTTAATGGACTAAATCTCAATCTTCAAATCAAACCCTAAACATCAAAGCAAATCAGAGGCTATTCCTTTAAGACATGCGGAAAAACTTTTATCATTCCAGACAGAACATCTTAATAAATAGCAGAAGTTTCAAATTCCTAAATCTAAACTGGAAAGCACAGAGAGAATTTGTAGATGAATGTTTTCTGTCTGATGAATAATCAGATCTATCAAATAATCAAGTGGTTCATTCATTGCAATCATGCTAATCAATCTTCTCTCAGCACTGTTCAGAGTCCGGGCTTTCCCGGGCACAAAGGTATACACTGTTTGGACTCTGAGGCAGGACAGTGTTCCAGATCTTTAAACAGTTATCAGTAGCAGCACTGTTAACATATAGCTACAAGTAAATGCAAGAAAATGACCCTTTCCTCTGCAGCACTCTTGCAGTAAAAAGGTCGGCTTTAATTGCTACATTCCCCATAAATTGAAAAAGAAAAAAGAACTCACTATAAACTCTAAATCATGTGCTGATGCTACATCAGCCGTCACCTGGGTGGTTAAATGAGTAAAAAAGCCAATTTTGAAAGACATGACCCCTTTTTCCTAGAAAGAGGCACTGATTTCCCGCTAAAATCATTTACCAGATGTGGACTGTTTTGCACAATAGCTATAGCCAACAAAACAGCATTCTTCATATAACTAGTCTTAAGGGCATACTGAGTGGTACAGTACATGAAGGGAGGCTTTCTTCTTGTAGTTTTATGGCTTGTGAGTCATTCCTAGAGTCGTGTGTTTTCTGTTTCACAACAGCATCATTCAGCAAATCTCATTTGCACTGAATTATTTTAACATCTTCATCTTGTTTTGTTTTGTTTTTTTTCCCCTGGTCACAGAGTTTTCTCAGTATTGTTGCTTTGCATTTATGGGCAGCTGCATGCAGAAGTCTCATCAGAGAACACAGAGGACAAAAGCTCGTTAATGCAGTATTGTGCAAAAGTCTTGAGTCGCCCCTCATTTCTTTATATTTTGCAAGGTGAATGGGAGGTAAGTGCAGCAATGAAACATGTTGTTCACAGACTGTTTCAATAAAGTTTAATGTCATTAGTAATGTTGAGGTCCGGGCTCTGGGGAGGCCAATCCATGACTGTGAGTGTTCCTTTGTGTGTCACAGGTATGTCTCTGGAGCTTGAAAAAAGGCAACTGGACTTCTTTTTAAAAGTTAAAAGTTTCCTTTTTTTTTAAGCTCCAGAGACTACACAGGTATGCTTTTTTTTTTAATGAAGATTTGGATCAACCATGTAATACAAACACTACCAGTGTGTTTAGGGTCATTGCCATGCTGAAAAATAAAGCCACTGCCAATCAAATGCTTTCTAGATGGTATTGCATGGCTAATCTAAATCTGATAGTACTTTTCTATATTTATAATTCTATCAATTTTGACAAGATCTCCAACACCACTGGTTGAAATGCAACCCCAAACCCTGACAGAGCCTCCACCGTGTTTTACAGATGACTGTAGACACTAAATGTTGTACCTCTCTCCTGACTTCCTCCTCCACACATACAGTTTTAACAATGATTTGAGCCAGAAATTTCAACAAGACCTGTTCCCACTGATTTTCAGTCCAGTTCTTTTGTAATTTGTCGTACCTCAGCATGTTCTCCCTGTCCCCCTTCGTTAAGAATGTCTTCTTGACAGCCGCCCTTCCACTGAGACCACTTCTGATGAAACTTTGTTGAACAGTAGATCAATCAAACAGTAGATTAATCAAAGGATCAGCTGCATCTCTCAGGTCCTGTGTCGGCTCTACAGTTTCCTCAATTTTTTAAACGACATACTGCACACCATGCCAGTATCCCACGTTTTCAGCTGATAGCTCTTTGGGATTCACCTCATTGGTGCAAATATTATATTTTATGCCTGTCAAACTCTGTTATCTTTGGAAATTTTCATAGATTCAACTAAAGAAATGGAAACAAATTCTGTGTTTTTGTGACAGGCTGATAGTAACAAAGATACTATTTAAATTTGGTTCTTCGCTAAGTTGTCTGAAAAAGCAGTCAATGTTCAATAAAACCTTTCAAAGTCCTTCAGAAACCCTGCAGAACTATTGCTTGTCCACTTTAAGAAAATTAAAAGAAAGTCTAAATGCTTGGAAGGAAAATATAAAGTGCCGCGTCTCTTGTCAGGACCCTGAAGTGGCTGACATGCCCAAAGGAACAATAACAAAACGATCCCATGCAGCACGGTGTCATATAGAAGTCAACACTGAAGCCACCGGAGATGGTGCTTATGCTTTCTTTTATAAGTTGATGTAAAGCACATCTTTTTATCTTTTTGTAGGGCGATAGCTACGTCTAGATGAATTAACAACAGTCTGTGCTAAAACAGTCTTTGAAAGATTCCTTTTAAAATGTCACATCCTATAAATCTTAACAAGTCAGTGAAAAGGATTGTTGGAGGTACCGAACAGAGATTTTGTTCAGCGGTGCTGGCTGCTCGTGCTTCTCCTCAAAATGATGCTCTGAGTTCCAGAGCGCCTCCGTGCCAAAAACTAGCGTTAAAAATTAAAGAGCAGTTTTCCAGGATTTGAGTGATTTCTTGTCGTGGATTTTGGAGAATTAGAGTTATATCTGACTGAACGACTGTTGCGGTTCTAGAATTTCCATCAGTTTGACATATTGGGGTTGCTTTTGGACAGATATCTTGTAACTTCTCTTGACATCTCTTTCATTAGCAAACTCCCCTTTCCCCAAAGCATTGACATCGAGGCACTTCAACAAAGTGCTTTAAAGGCTACGCTTCCTCGAAAGCACAAACACAACTGAGCGTGCCCATTGCCACGACTGCACGCAACCCCTTACCTGACCTCTGAGAATAAAGACACAGACTGTCAGGCAGAACAGATATGTTCAGGAACAAATGGTATCAACGCGGATGTTGGCGGAGAGGAGTGGAGGTTAAATGCTTCATTCTTTCCGCTCTGTGCAGTTACAGCCATAACTCAGCAGAGCTTTGAATCTGTGGACAGTGGTCTCAGTCTGTGGAGTGTGCATGTACATTTACAAATGCATACATGAGAAGATAGAAGAAAAAGAGAAGGGAAGCAAGAGTTGTTCCATCTGAGACATCTCTGGCACAGATCCAAGGCTCTCAGTAAGGGAGACATAGACAGACACAGGCACACACAGACACACAGTTTGGAGAGGGACCTGGAATGCTGCCCAAATTCCTAAACATGCCCAGCATTATGTATAGTGTTATGTAAGTACACAGGGGGGAAAAAAGGGCTCATTTGCTCTTTATCTATGAACACAGAACTTACAGTCATTACTACACAGGGACTCCATGTGTGCACTGGGTATGTGTGCCATCCTGTGTCATGACAACTGGCAAGCTTTACATGGGCAACACACACAAACACACAAAGATACATAAACAGAGCAATGTTGTAACCCACTTCTCTCCATCAAACTATCAAACTCTGGTTTTTCTGTGCTAGATGCAGGGTGGAGGAATGTTGTTTTCGATGGGGATTCAATTCACTATTCACTGCAGTCTTACTGGGGCAAAACCCTTTCCTGGAAGCTAACGTGAACCAATCCAACTTAATGTCAGCTCAGCAGGGGCTCAGCAGTCCCACAGTTCGGGTTAGCAGCATTTTTGTACCTCCACTAAAGAAATAAGGCAGCTGAGACTACGTCACCTCCATCGTTCCATCGGTCCCAGTAAGACGTCATACCGATATCAATCCAATGCTTTGAGGCCTGTCACACAACAAAGCTCACAGCTTGTTATTGTTGTTTGCTTAGCACTCTATTTATAGACCTCCACGATAGTCTTTAGCCAAATTCTTTAGGTTACTGGAGGGTTGGAGAGGAGAAAATCCAAGCTGAGAAACAAAGGGCTCATTCTGCAGGAGCTGGACAGTGGAAGTAGGTCTGTCCTGCTGCAGAGATACCATATTTCACCAAACTAGGCTGAGATTCATCCGCTGTGAGACAAGCAATCTTTAGTCCATAACTAAATGTAAACCCTGTTCTTGCCTAAAGATTTTAAGCAGAAAGCTAAAGCATTTTTTTCTATTGAGTCACTTATAATAAATTACTCAGTGGTTTTGCCTATTAAGGCATATTAAGGTTTTCCAGTTCCCAGATTCACAGCTTGGTTTTAATCAAACTCGACTCACATCAGGAGCTGGGCTCCACACAAAAAACCTCTAATAACTGGTTATGCTAATCACTCAGCACCAGAGTGCCGTCAAAGTTGGCTAGTTTTCTAAAAAGTTGGAAAACTAAAAGACTGCAATTACTCATCAAGCGGCAGCACAAATTCCAAACAAATGATAATTTAGCCATGTGTTAAATATGAATAGGCAACTGTTTGCTAACCCGCTCACCTCTAACAACGTTGTTAAGTAATAACGTCATATTTTTTATTTACTTCTTTAAGAACGTGACTCTTTTCTATTATTTGTATCCATTTTAGTCATCAATTTCATTTCTGGAATGAGGTAAAACGTCAACCAGAGCAGAGATTAGCAGCAGTCAGCTAACTGCAAACAAAGTTGGTGCTTTGTTCACCAGTTAAGCGTAGTCATGGACAAAGCACTGATAATAATGTGGAACTTACCATCAGTTTTATGTGCCTTGGCTTGAAAACATAAAAACAACAGTACTGAGTATTTAAAATCTCCTCACAAAAAAAAAGGCATATCCTGATGGATGAGAAGTTGGCACACTTACAGTCTGCTTATTGACCATCTTTGCACCATGGACTCACAGACCCTTGTGCCCAAATAGCATAAAAGACCTTTAGCTAGCATAGAAATGCCTTAGCTCAGTGTTAGTGGGCACATAGGACAGGACCATCGTCCAAAAGGATGGAGGTAAATGTTATGCAAAATGTCAAACAGACAAACTCACAAAAGTTAGAATTTTTGTTTATTATTTTACTTTAAAAGCTGCTTAAAGAAATAGTTTAAAACCTTCCCAAATTAACCAAAGCTATGAACAGAATTTAAAGAGACAACCAATATGACTGTATGTCCAAAACACTTATGTGTTGTGGTGAAGTGATATCAACTGAAGCTGAACTACAGCTGGACTGTATTTTCATGAAATACCTATTTTTACCAGAAGATTGTGCAGTGAGTCAAAACAACCTGTATTCAGCCAGGGGAGTCATCAAGAATACATTGTTATCTACAGTGGCAACCTGGTAAAAAGCAAACAGATAAGGAAACAAGACTGGAGCTAATTTACAAACTAGCATACCCAGACTGGCTATTCCTTTGCTTTCTCTGACTGGAGAATACATGTAACCTCCCCCTGCAAACGCTTAAATAAAAAAATGAGAAAGGAACTTGCTGATTTTTTTATTGGTGTTTGTGGCTGTTATTCAATATCCCAAAGTTGGGACAATAAATTGCACAAATTAATCTTAGCATTATGTAAACTAGCAAGCTTCAGTCGGGTACACGTAACACTAAGTTGCCTGTTGGTGCGGAGAGTAAAAACTGCTTTATTTTCATGTCTTCTGGATCGTTAGCCGGTCACACTTAAGCTACGTACACACTGGAAGTGATTCGCACATCGGTTTGCAGCTGATGGACGGCTGCTTGCAGACATTCCAGGCGCCAGTTGCCTAGGTAACCCTCAAATGCATTTTACTACCAGGTCATATAACAATCAACTGTATTCTTTACTCTCATTGGTAGCTGTTTTAGTTACTTGTCTAAAAGCTGAATAAAGTTCATCTCGGGTCCTGCCCACTTCCAATCGCCAGAGGTTATTTCACCCATAGCCGTTTCAAGTCGTGGAATGCCATTCAATTTCTAATGCCTCTGCTCCCCTCATAGTGTTTGTGCGCCGCTTTAGAACACATTAGAATTTAATGCAGCAGAATTCTGTAATTGCTTCATGCAGCCACAGGGGCCGCTGTTGCCACTGGCCAGTTACGTTAGCCCTAAATGAGGCTCTCAATTATATAAAAACTAATGTGCTACCAACAAGCACACATACAGTCGACACATAAAATGTTTACCTGGTAATTCGAGTGACTTAAGAAGTAGTCAGGGCATCCCGCTAATGCCATGATGTTCCTTCAGTGTTCCCTCTGCAGGGAATGACCCCCTGGTCTGACCAGCACCCTGTTCAAGAAAGAAACAGACTGAATGAATGAAGCAGCACCAAAATCACTAGGGAAATTAGAGTGCCTGAGAAGAAGAACAAAGATAGATAACTGAAAAAGATTTTATTGAACAGATTTCAATAACAACTAGAGGTGGGTGTTGGGATTTGTGCTATAGATTATGCAACAACTCTGGACAACTGGAATCAATTTTCTGAAGACAAAAGCCCTGCACCTCATTCTCACCTAAAGTGCAAACAAAGCTTGTCTGTGCGACTTAGCGTGCATGCACGGTTGAACACGTGCACACTAAATCCAGTGTAAACACAGTTATTGTATACAATACACACACACACACACAAGTCAGCTCCTACACAAAGCCAGGGGCTTAGAACTAAATAACCAACCCTCTCGAAGCGAGCAGCACATGACCACTCTCCACCACCTGGAGACTGACAGGGAAGGAAAGAGGGGGGAGTTTTCTAGTGCAACTTGAAATAGGAGTCGGCTATTTCCACTGCATTATCTGCTGTGAGTGAGCAGTGGGAAGTTGCGCGTATGTGTGTGTTTGGAAGGAGGACTTGAGCATACACAAAAATCCATCTCAAGCTGTTCAGCACTAAGTCTTCTGTTTATTTTTCTGCAGTGTTAAAAAAAAAAAAAAATCCCTCTTACTTGCTGTTACACCCCAAAACTCCTCGCACTCGCATGGGAAGATAAATGGGCTCATTATTATGCCTGTGTAATGTCAATTTGGAATCGTTTACGCTCATAAGTCCAATCTTTGCCCGCTGGTGGAAGTCCCAGATCACCATCAAAATCTAATTCCTGATCCCCTTTAACTCCCATCTGCCTGTCCAATTTCACGGAAAGCTGCAATAACATATTAGAGATGCCCAGCTCATAGACTGGATTTATCTGTGAGCTCAAGAAAAAATAACGCTCCTCAAATGAAGACATGAGTTTATGCAGCCCACATACAAATTTTAGGGAACTGCTGCAACTGATACTGCTTCCAACAAAGGTTCAGCAAACCCAATCTGCTGTGCACACACACACACATGCACTGCCTCTCTCTCGCTAAATAGCTCCTCTCACTCTTTGACGATTCCTCTTCACTTTCTCTCCCAGCGTGCCTCCATTGTACAGGTCATTATATAACAGATATCAGATGGTTCAAACAATATCCTCCTCCTCTTCCCTCTCCCTCTCTCTTTTGACCCCACTAATTACCGTTTCCACTGGGCCTCTGCTATCTTTAGGTTGCTCTTCTGTCAGAGGATGTGTGCGCAAAAGTTGGACATATATTGCAACCCAGCCTCTGCGCTCCTGACAAGTACACACTTCTTTTTTTTTATATATATATTACATGCTCTTGGACAGGCCTCTCACAGCAATCAAAGTCCCGGCCAAAAGGGCAAGCGCTGCCGATTGTACGTGCAGCTAACAAGCCTGAAAGTGAAGCCAAAACTCCAAGTGCTTGACATTTGCTGACATTTGTGATTTCTCCTGTGGAGAAAGAGAATAATTCAGCTTTACTGGTCATACGGGGGGGATCTAGAGAATTAAATGGGGCAGGGAGCAACTTAATAATGCCACACGTGTGATTGATTCAACACGCCCACTGCTACATCGTTTCAAGTGCATAAGGACTCAGATTTTAGCAACATTCATGGTCTGTGGTCTCATGGAGAGCACACACTCAGTAACTCCTTAATGTTACCCTGTTCCTCAAACAGACATGAAGTCTTCTTTGTGCACAAGGCAGGAGGAGGACTTTTAGCAGTGTGCAAAGATTAAACCTACATTAAGGCACAGCTTGAAGCTTTATGACAGCCCATTAACACACACACACACACACACACACGCACACACACACACCTTATCCTCCTTGGTGAAGCGGCTCCTTAGCATGCTGATGGTTCAGATAACTCTTTCTAATTCAAAGTCGGAATTAGTGGAAGGAGGTGCAACAGCTTTAGGCACTGATCTAGAAACAACTTTGAGCTGAAATACTGAATCCCCCTTTCACCCACATGTGATTAATA
>VUQJ01033722.1:9069-26478 GCA_015108635.1 Andinoacara biseriatus | reverse complement strand
AAAGCAGCAGGCAGTAACAGATACACAGTCACAGTAGTGGAGTAAAGATAGAACTTTTTTACCTCCTTTTTTAATAGCAGAAGCATGATGGAAACAGCAGTACAGTGTTTAACCCAGACTGACTGTGTCTGAAAAGTGATATATCACTACTTACTCTCCTTTCAGATACATGTCTCTTTTAAAAGCACACTTTTCACTTACATGTGCTCAAAGACACCAGGTCAGGTATTTTTCCCACACACTGTGTAGTTAGCGCCATATTTCTGCACATTGGACTTCAAATATGTCCCAATAGACTGATGCTAAAATGCTGACTTTCAGCTTTAAAGTTATTTAGAGTTTAAAAGAAAAACCTTGGGTAGCATTAGAAATTGTAGTTTTGAACCCTTTAGGGTGGGTTTGCATTCAAAAAGGCAAAAGTTCTTCTCAGTTGATTGGATGTGAATGTGATCACCCTCAAAGTAAAACTGAGAGTCAGCACTTTCACGGATGATGCTGTGCTATAATTTTCATCATGTCAACATATCAGAAAAAGACCAGAATCAACAATGAATTAATCTTCAATGCCGTGTAGTGACATTTCCCAGCAGCCTGTCTGAGGAGAACTATTGCTCAAGACCACTTTAAAAAATGACAAGAATTTCTGGCTTTTTGGAAACAAAATATTTAAATCAAAGGTGATGCAAGACTTTTGCACAGTACTTTATATTGTTTATCCACAAAAGCCCCACCCCACAATCCACAGGGCCCAAAGGAACCACTGCCAACATTAAGGTGTGAGACATCACAGCTGTACAAGTCGGAGCATTTTTGGTAGCAGGAAGGGGATTTACACAACACTGGATAGATGGTTTTAATATTGCGGCAGAAGAGTGTCTGACCAGCACATCGCTGTTAAACGTCACAGCACAATGCTCATCCTGACTCGAACAAACTATTGCCAATGTGGTGAAGCAGTGATATCAGGTTCTCAGACACAGCCTCTCTGTCTCACCATGGGAAAGATATGTAACCATTTATATTGTAACAGGCACTAGTTCTGTAAGATGTCTCTTTATGACACAGAGCACACGTTCCCCCAGAGCCCTCCAAGGACACAGTTCAAACAACATATGTACTCTAATGCAGCACTGTACATTTCGTTGTGCATTAAATATTGTTACAACACAGCACACATACAGATATGTCTATGTCACGGTTCAAGGTGAGTTCTCTTTTCAGCTCAGAGTCACATTCAAAAGTAGATTCACTAAAGAGACCACTGGATAGTTTGGCATTTGTACAACATGAGAAAAAAAAAAACACAGAGCCTGTCTGCAGCGCATCTCACCAGTCATTTTGCAGAGGCCGTCACTGCAGTTTACTTCGTTTTTTATTTGTAGGTTGACCTTTCCAATTGTGAAGATTGCTTCTTATTTTCAGACACACCTGTCAGCATGATATAATTTTCCCTCATCATCTGGTTATGTAAACATTCTTACAAATAAGATTTATCTTAATCAAGTGCTCTGTGATTAAAGTGTGTATAGATAAAAGGCTTGTTGTATGGAACAAACCAATCTACTCCCACCTTCATGAACAAACACATGTGAGCATGCACCCATGTCACTGGATCTTTTTATTTTATTCACCCCATTAAGTGATGAGACCTGCAAGCAAGCATGTGCATTATATCGTGTGCGTGTGTGTGTGTGTGTGTTTAACTAGTAGTCCTCTAAACTTCTTTGCTGTGATTAGCATGATTAGAGAGTGAGGGATGGCTAGAAACACAGGAAGAGATGGTGCTGATGAGGACATTCACCCCGCTGTGTGGCCTGCTTGGCGCCTCTCCTCAGCAACAAGCAGGCATATTTGTCTCCATCACTACAGCTCTCATCAGCGATGGCTGTGTGAGAGCTCTGTGTGTGTGTGTGTGTGTGTGTGTGTGTGTGTGTGAGAGAGAGCGCGACTGCGGTACGCTCATTTAAGGAGCACTCGCTGAACAAAGGTGATTACACATTCATTAAAGCCCCAGCCTCTCGTTCACCCGCTCCACTTGACCTCGCCAAGTGAGAGGCGGATGAGTGAGCGCACTCTGCATTCAGGACACACTGTGGATTATTTCTGGCTCTATGCTTATGATCAGGGCACCGCAGTCAAATGAAAAATAAATAAATAAAAGATGATGAGATGATAAGATGGGTTTTGGAGTGCGGGTTCGCAGTGCTCGCGCCTACATCCCTCTCTGGGTCAGATAGCTCATGCTGCATTATAATAGACGCCATGGATTTTTTTTGTATCATATTAGATGTGATTTGCCCCATAATTGTGTTTGGAAGGCTTGCTTGGGATTCAAATTCATTTAATTTTTAAAGCTCGCACTGATTTATATCACATTATGGTTAGTTAAACCATGTCTGCATGTCTGAATGGGATCAGCTTGACTGACAGTTGCCTGTACTACAAAAGAAAACGAAAAACAAAAAGGGTAGAAATATCTGATAATATTGGAGTGAACGACCGAATCAGATCAACCTCGGACAATTCTGATGGGGGTGGGGGCGGTGCTTCAAACATTTTATCGCTAACCTCGTGTGAATCTTTAGTTATAGCCTGGAACAAATAGCACAAACCTAAACCTGACGCGAGCTTTGAGACTCCTGTGGAGAAGGCCATCTCTGTGACACAGTCTCCTTTACAAGGGAGTCAAATGATTACAAATATCACAATGTGGTTGCATGTAATTTAACAAAGAAAAAAAACAAACAAAACAAGCATAATTCTGTTACACATAAAGGGCACATTCTCTGCTTGGTATCTTTTCTCTATGTAGTTTCCCTCTTCAGATGAAACAAAACAGCCTCACGAGTCACTTTTGAAATGAACCGTGCAGCTTATAGACGAGGGGATCGCTTTGTATTAAAGGTCATGAACAACTGTTACTAATTGGTTCATTTTCCAGTAGTGAGACCCCAGCAGGAAAAACATGCCACTGGCTGTATCCACAGTGCAAGTGACTACACAAAGTGATGCTCTTTGATGGATGCAGCCTCCGTGTCTGAAAAGTGACACCTGCATGCTAGTTGCAAAAACAAACCCAGTTGTATAGAAGTCAGTGACAGCACCACCCATGGCTCCTTTAAATGGTTCCTGAGCCTGATGGGGTCATCACTACATGTATGATAATAAAATATATAATCACCTTTAGTCTCCAGAAGGATGATAAAACAAGATGTGCTGACCATGTGCTTAATAAGCCACGGCTGTATAACATCCAGTTTTCAGAACATTAAGATGGCAACAGCAAAAATGCTCAACTTGAGGTTTCACGGTGGGATTTTACTAACCTATGGGCTCGATCATGATGGCTACGTCCATCTTATTTATGCAGTCTGAGTACACCCTGCTCTGGTTATGTGTCCAGGTTATGAGTGAATATCCGATTAATTTATCATTATCTACACAATTAGCTATAAAGCAATGTTGTAGCATTTTTTGATGATAAATGTTTGATCTGTTTGCCAATTTAGGCTGATGATTTACAATCATATCACTGTGCGCATCTTTACAAATCACATTTAGGAGACAAGCAAAAATGTTTAGTTGTTGCAATTCAGTTTGCTTTTATGGTGAAGATCTTCCCAAACTCTTCCCAGATACAGTAATCTCTTCAGATCCCAGTGGGAGTGTTGATTTACAACTCTGTCTTGGCCAGAGTTACTGCAAAATTCTGTTTACAGCCAGTTACACAGTCACGCTTAATGTATAGTAACAGTGATACATGTGAGGTGTAAGTCAAAGGATTCCAAATTGGGGTCTATAAAAATTATCTTATCGAATTTAAATTTGGCCAATTTCTTCTTTAGATCACCCCAGTGCTGCTCTGTCCACTCGCACTTGTGGCTTTGCAATGATCCTTCAACTTGATTTTAATTTTTTGGGATTGGACCAAGTTGCAATCCAAAGTTGTTTTCCACATTTCAAATCTGTTCTTCCTCAGATACTTCAGGATGTTAGGTTAGAAACCTTGTACTATGTACTTCATGGAGCACATAGTACAATACAATTATATTGTCTATCCCACGCTAAGAGCCTCTAAAATATGTTTTGACAAATTAAACCCTTCTTATAATGTTGATTGTGCCCTGTTGCAGAACAAAAATCCCACAGTAGAGACCGGTTCTTATGTATCTGTCCTTGAGATGGTCCTCATTTGTAAACACAGTAATAATCTCTTGAACATTTGCTGTACGAGCTCATTTTCTTACAGTATTTTAGCCAAGGAACATTTTTCTATTCAACTCACTGAATCCAAATGATCCTACCAGGATAGAAGGCATCAAGGGCGCAGGTCTTGTTTAGAGGGTAATCGAGTTACTATGTTCAAATAACATCAACCTCCATGCTCTCATTCTCCTCTGGCTCAATCTATTTGAGGCTCTGCTGCTGAAACATAACAATGCTGAGATTGCTAAATCAAACATAAGCAATAGAGCAGATGCTCTTTTGAGTGATAACACATCACTGCTGTTACTGTACTGCCTTTGTTATCATTTGGATTTAAAATATTCCAATCCAAGTCAGTACTCCAACTGTGAATCATGTGACATTTATTTGGTGAAAGAAAATAAAGAAATAACTGACGCTTTACTGATGAAGTGCAGTAACTCCATCTTAGCAGCGCTAGCTTCAGTAACCTTGGTGTCTTCCATCCTAATGTCCCTCTCCTGGTTGCTGCTTTTGGTTGCTTGGTTATATATCTGCTGTAAGGGCTGGTGGCCGGTGGCCTCTTACCATCTTTGACTAGTATTTCTGGCACTGACTAGCAAAGGCAGCAACATTTAAGCGTCTATTCGACGTTTGTCCCTAGTTAGTAATATTGGCTCCCAGCAGGAAGATGCTGGGTTTCAACCTCCTGGTCGGCTGGGGCCTATCAATGGAGTTTGTTCTCCCTCTGGCTGTGTTGAATTTCCCCCACAGTCTAAATTTTGTCCTTGCTATGGTAATTGGTGATTCTTAATGGACTATAGGTGTGGATGTGAGAGTGTGCGGTTAGCTGTCTTTCTATGTTGACCATGTGATGGAGAAGCAGCCTGTCCAGGGTGCACCCTGCACCTCACCAGTGACCCTAGCTGTGGATGCGCATGTTGAAATAATGGATAAATATCCTTCTTACTTCTGAGTAGATGCACTGGACTATCACTCATCATAGCTGTGTGGTTTGTGCATATGAAAACTCAAAGCTATTATTCTGATGGTCTCATCACTCAACTGATGACTTTACCAAGCAATTTAAAAGCCATGTTGGGTTCATTACTCGTTGCTTTGTCATGGTCAAGCACTGGAAGGTTAACTCTGGTGAGGACATGTCCGATATTTATCTTTTCCTTTTCCCTCCCCACACTGAACATGACCTTCAGTGTCAACAAGACAATGTTGTGTGTTGTGTGAAAAAAGCGATATCATTTATTGAATGTGATGCAGTTATGTTGCTTCAAAACTGCTTCTCACTTTCACGTCAGCTGACACTGGAATTTATAACAGCAGGCCTCGCGTGCCGGGAATAGATCAGCAGCCGGGAGGGAGCGTGTGTGTGTGTGTGTGTGTGTGTGTGTGTGTGTGTGTGTGTGTGTGTGTGTGTGTGTGTGAAAATCATTGATGGATGTCAGCAGGTGATCACTCTGTGTGTACATGTCTTGTACTCACACAGTGAGAACAATATCCATCCTGGAACGATGTTTAACTATGGCTGACTGAAGTGTTCAGTATGTGACAGCAGTGAAGTGATTCCCAGTGCAAAGCAAGTAAAAATGCCAAATCCTGTTTACTTCATTTCGGTTAAAAAACAAAACAAAACAAAACACTGAAATACTTATTAAAATGGATTTAGCTGTCGTTCCTGCACTGCGTGTGTTCTCGTCTGATAAGTGATATAGTTCTGCGGTGTGTAGGAGACGTGCGTAGCTGAGGCTGTGTGTTTGTTCTGCACACAGCGAGTATGCACATTTTTTTTTTGCAAATTTAGCTGTTAAGCACACTGCAGGATAGTTCTGGCGTTCATAAATTAACTCAACTTTGTGTAAAACACCACACACATGAACCATTTCACAGATACCAGAACAGCAAGTAAATATCTTGAAATTACATAAAATTTCTTGAAAGTATTTAAATTTAACATTTAAGAACAGTTTCTAAGAAGTTTGCACCTCGCTGCATTGTGTTATTACAGTGGTTATAAGTATACGTGTGAGTGTTTTCTGCTGTAGGAGGTAATGATGGTTTGACCCTATGGCCTTGTGGCCAGTTACCTAGCTTTTCTTTTACTGGACCTCAGCAGAATGAACTGCTTCTGGGGGTCCATTGTTTTGTTTTTGTTCTTTTGTCCTTTTTTTTTTTAAAAATCAGACATTATGCTTAGCAGCAAGGTGCAACACTGGTCATTAAAGAGCCACAGATAACAGGCTTCACATTCAAGGACAAACAGTCTACAAAGAACTTTAAACCTGATACTAACTTGTGTCCTCTTGTAGCTGGATTACATTTTGGACTGACAGCTTAAAGAGTACTTGAAAGAAGTGGTCACCACACTTCATGCAAAGAAGACTAAATGTAACTTCAGCCACATCAACAATATAACCTACACAGCTTAGACATTGGGCACCAGATTCACCCCCAAATCAGATTTCCTTATTCATCAGGCGTGTAGTGCAACTTATTAGCTAGACTGTTTTGGGTTGAATTGTCCAGTTGTGAATTCTCAAAGTGCAAAAAAAGAACCAAAACACCAAACCAAACGTTTTCATAATTCTTATAAATTTGGGGGAAGTCCTCCGTTTTTGTCTGTCTGTAGGCACTGATTTTGAGACTGCAAAAACATGTTTTTGCAGTTTCTTTTAGCTCCAACGTCCTAGGTACACATCAACACAAGAGGAACCTTTGAGTGTGAGCAAAATATGTAAATGCATGTTGAAGAATATGAAGGAAATCCATGCAAGTACTAGCAGAGACCTGGAAGGACTTTTAAATTAGCTTTGCAAAAAAGAGATGGATCTTAAAACATGGAGAAACGTACTGGTATAGGTATTATTAGGCCTTTATGCAACGTCTAGCTGGATAATACGTCATGCTGAGCAAACAGAAGAAAAAGCACTCAAAGGTGTATAATCCTCAGGGGACCATTGGAGTGGGCAGTTACCCTCAGTGAGTGCCTGCTTGGTCTGAAAGCATTCTAAATCTGATTTTGGGGTGAACAATCCCTTGAAAAGATCATTTCATATTGGTGCCAGTTGAAAGGATAGAAGAATAAGAGTTACAGAAAGTTTCACATTTTGAAAGTGGTGCCTTGCTTTCACATCACAAATGAAGTGTTATGTCTGATACAGGTGGAGCAGGTTAGACAGTCTCCAAATTATACATTGGTTCTGTAGAACACCGGATCATTTCTTTCCTGGATGATTTTGATTGCCACAAGCCAGTGTTGAACAGATTTAATGGGCAGATATTGGGCAGGTGGGGTTTTAGACAAACTGTTTGTCTTCTCTTTGTGAGAAATGATGCCTCCAGCTGTTGAAGTCAACATGTAGCCTGATGATGGAGGAGCCAGACGCTGCTGGTGTTTACTTTGACTGCCAGAACTCTACAGGAGCACCTGCAGAGGCCCTTCAGAGTGCTTCTTCAACCAGACAGACACTGGCTCTGCACCTTGGATTGCTCATTGCTCAGTCCTGCTCGGGGAGATAGAGTTGGCAAGTTCAGAGTTAATTATGCTTTGTTGTTTACAGGTCTCATCTCCCCTTGTGGAAGAGCCTTTTAGCTGAAACCCCACATCTGCCTGTGTTTCAGTTTCTGCTAGAGAGCGCCTGCCTCCACTTTTAAAAAACCCAGGCTTTGTTTCTTTGGAGAGATCCCGCTGTTAAGAATGCTGTGATTACTGCATGTTGGTCACATGTGGTAGCTTCACTCTAAAATAGACTGTGAAGTCACGCAGTCTGTTTGAACCTTCTCTCTCTGCTCTGAGAGATGACTAGTGTGACATGCAGAAGCTGTGAAAAATGACGGTGATAGCATCTGCTTCAGTTCAGCTTTTGAGCTGGCATGTGCTCGTGTTGTTGAAGCGCTCTCCATTCCTAGCAAACCCTACCAATGCCAGCTTATCATTAGCTCTGAATAATATAGGTATTTTCTATTAGGGCGATGTCAGTGAAGCGACTGCTCTTTGACCAATGACAAAAATCCAGTAAACACACTGGAAATGTAGTCATTAAAAACTCACAGACAAACACACACGTTGTACTTTGCATGAACACACACAAGCAGAAGCAGCAGCGTGAACAGTCAACTCACACTCTCTCCCCGTTGTCCAGCAAAACGCTGCCTGTACTTGAGGTCTATTCCTGCAGGTTGTTACTGGAGTAGAAACTGGACATCTCTGATATTGTTTTAGAGACACTCCAGGATGATGAGCCATTCGAGGTGAGGTCCAGGGAGGAGCTGTGCGGTCTGACCGCAACCACAGCCCCGCCAGCCCCATGTCCTCCTGTAACTTTGACCTTGCGCTGCTCTATGTCATCCCCAACCTGTAGAACAGTAGATACGGTGGTCTCCATCCTGCTGGCCTTGTAAACGCTTGTGTGGGTCTGAAGATAGCGAGTGGACTTGAGTTCCAGACCTTCGTAAGAGCCTTGAGGGACGCAGGGGCAGCAGTGGAATGCTTGTTTAAAACCAGCTCGAAACCTGAGGAGAAAAAGCACAAATGAATCTGGGTTTCTGCCATTTACAGTAACTGCATGGGGGCTCTGATTTATCCATCAACCACAGTTGCTTCACCACAAGAGAGCCCTGGGTTCAAACATGGACAGGGTCTTTTTCTGTGGAGTTTGCATGTTCTCAAGGTACTTTCTTTGCGAGCAGATCAGAAAACATGCCATGTCTCCTGTCTTTGCCCAGGACAACTCTCACAAAGGGGATCATTTATCTCAAGAAAAAAAAAAAACTTCAGTTCAATAACTGTTTAAACTGGAAGTGCCAATACACACAAATAGTTAAACTTATTCAAGGTACAAAACACTGTAGAACACAGCAGAAGTCCTTGAAATGATGACACTCTCCAGGTTCACATACCATTCAGTCTGTGAAAAATTAGAATGAACCTGAGCCTGTTAAACAATGCAAAAGGATCAACGGTTACACACTGTGAGGCTCAACTTTTGACTTTTTATTGCACCACAAAATAATATTTCATGCACCACTGCTCTTGATTAGATAACAATTAACAAAGCAGCACCATCTTAAATCACATGGTACTAGTCAAAAGGTCAGATCACATCAATGTAGCTTCGCGCTGTGAGTATTTAGTTCAGCTGTCTTGTATGTCTGACAGTGAACAAATATACATATGTTTAAGAGCACACATCAGAATTGGGCATTGTATGACCTCATGTGGTCTGGCGCTTTGGTTGTCCCTGACCAGACCACATGAGGTCAACAAAAGGTCAATTTATACTATGGGATTCACCCTTCAATGAGTATGCATCATAAATTCTATCCCCTTTCAAGCCATCAAACACTCTTTGATAACCTTTCCATCAGAGAATGGCTTACTGTTCTTTGTGATTGTACATATACAACAATTATGCAACTTTGTTACTTTAATTTTGAAGTTGACTGCTACTGGTTTTATTTATTTATTTTTTCAGACCAGATGGAGCAGATGTTTATGAGAGATGTGACTTTGCTAGCCCCAAAAGATGTCAGCTCACATAAAAAAAAAAAAAGACTGATACAGAATGTCGAGTTTTTAAGAAGACATGGACTTCTAAATATTTATTTACTGAAGTCAGAAGTAAAGTCGTGGACAATGAAAGACAGCAGTGCATGCAGTAGCTCAGCACTCTGTGAGAGGTTCTCATTAAGAGATATTCTATTAGTTTTCTTTATAGAGAGTACCAAATATGCTTATGTGAGGATGAAATACAGCCAGCAGGAACTGACAGATGTCGGTTTGATGGCTATTAGCAGTGTTTTCAACCAGCACGATTTCTTGATGGAGATCGTGAGCCCACTGGGATCTCCGTAGATTACTGTTCCAGCTGGGAGATGGCGCAAATACAGGAAATAGAAACGGGGCTGTAAAGCTGGCATACATGCCCACACAGACATCCACTGCAAAGTCTCTCTGTTGCAAACGTATGATCACTTTCCAACAAAATGGAAGAGTTAACACTCACCATGTGTTATGTCCCCAGTCTAGGGATACCTGGACATAACATGAGATGCAACTCCCCACTCCAACCACACCCAAGAAAAGGCCAGCAACACAGAATAGCTGAAGATGCGAAGCAGCAGTTTAGTTCCTTCAGATGTGAGCAATGCCAAAACAATAAACAAAAGATCCTATGGTTTCCTACCTAACCAAAAGGCAAATATCTAAACTACAGTAAGATCTTAGCCAATAAACAAGAGAAAACTGGTCAACAAAAATGGCTTCTTACTCCTACTTGGATGCTGCAGTGCTCAATATAAACAGTGGGTCAATGTTTACAATTTTCTGTATACAAAACAATTTACAAAACATGTGGTTACCAATAACAGGACTAGGAACACAGATTAGCACACTCCATTCACTCTGAAGCACTAGCAAAATGCCTGGCTGTTTGTTGGGCCTGGAGCAGACAAGGAGAGAGGCCAGGTGGCTGTCAGCTGGAGCATAAGAGGATGCTGTACATCCAATCAATCAATCCAACACCACACACTTCCTCTGCCTGGCCAGTCAGCAGGCTCCACCTATGACAGCCACACACACACACACACACACACACACACACACAGTGGAGGGAGGAGAGAAACAAAGCACACACCCACATACTGTCCAGTAGGAGGGCCAGGCAGGGAAGCAACACATTTACAATCCATAAATGATTCTGGATCATAACAAGTCTGTGCAGAAGAACATGTGGGACTGCTTTCTCAACTCCATAATCATGGAGGAGGCTATCCAACTAACACACCACACTAACAGGATGAAAGATGTTAGTAAGTGCGGGCAGGGTGGACTGTCTGTGTACACGAATAACAGCTAGGGACACTCACTGCTCCCCACACTTGGAAATTTGACTGTAAAGTGTTGTATCGTCTACTTGCTAAGCAAATACTTGACTGCCACTGTCGACATTCCCCCTTAAGCTATCACTGCTACAGCCCTGGGTTATTTACTAACTGCTATTAGCAAGCAACAGAGTATCCACCCGGATGGGGTGTTTGTAATAGCAGAAGAAACCTGAAGAATGTGCCTCCTAAATTAGATTAGCATGAGCGTTATTCCACAAGAGGAGAAAACATGCTTGACCGTTTGTACAGCAACATCAAGCAGGGTTTCTTATCATCGACTCGCTCCCCGGTCCGACCACATCTCCCTGTTTTTAACTCTAGCATATAGACTGATCATCAACACGGTGAAACCAGCTGCTAGAGTGATACAGCCGTTGCCAGAGGAGGCATCTAAACAGCTACAGGACTGCAGACTATACCGACTGGTCCTTATCCAAGGAGGGATAACACTGACACCTCCACTGTTCGTTTCTATATAAGATGCTGCATAGACACTGTCACCACTATAAAACATATCTGTATCCTTCCCAACAACAAGCCACGGATGACCAAAGACATCCGACTCCGACTCTGACTCAAGGACTGCAACATTTCTTTCTGGTGTCACTGGTGTCAGAACTGGAGAGGGGCATCAGAGATGCCAAGGCAGCCTATAGGAGGAAGATTGAGAGCCAGTTCGGCAGCTTAGAACCCCAGTGTGCATGGCACATCACAAACAAAAGCAGCAACATCAAGACATCCACCAACCACAGTGATGCATTGCCTGGAGAGCTCAATAACTTCTTCGGCCACCACAAGGTGGTGGTTATAGAGACTGTGGCAGCCCCAGCATTAGCTACAACAACTAGGCTGTCCTCCGGCAGACTGCTGAGGTATAATGAACACTCTGTAAACTCAACAAATGCAAAGCAGTTGGTCCTGATGGTGCTCCGGGACAGGTGCTGCGGGACTGTGCCATGGATTTAATACATCTGTTTCACAATGATCTGTTCCCATGTGTCTAAAACCCTCTATAAGAGTGCCATTACTCAAACAGAGTGTAATAAAGGGCCTCAACAACTACAGACCAATGTCATTAACGCATATTATTATGAGGTGTCTGGAGAGACTGGTGTCAAAATACATCAAATCTGCTGTCCTACCTATATTGAACCCCCACCAATATGCATACCGAACCAACAGATCAACAAATACATCATCTCCATCAACAAGGTACCAGGGGAAAACACAGACAATATATACACAAAGGGATAATGAGGGAACAGGCAACAGGTGAGGGGCACAGCTGAACATAATTACACAGACAAGACAAGAGGAAGCAAAACTAAACACAAGCACACAGGACAAAGGAATGTCAGAATAAAACAGGAAGTGAACAAACATAACACAATGCAGACGTAACACAACACTGGAATAAACTGAAGACCAAAGCACATGAGGCAAGGAACAGGACAGACACTAGAACATGGACACAGGGGAGACAGGAACTAAAGGAACCAGGAAATCAAAATGTAACTTTACTAATAAGTCAGGAAACTAAGATGAATAAACAAAACCAAAAACAAACTGGGAACATAACAGAGAACTCAGTGAAAACAGAACCTAAAAGAATCTGTCAATGGCACCCAAGGACCATGACACATTCTGCTGGTGAAGTCTTGGATGCATCTGCTTGGCCATGGAAACCCATTCCATGAAGCTCTCTACAAACTGTTCTTGAGCTACTCAGAAGGTCACGTGAAGTTTGGAGGGCTGCAGTGATTGACTCTGGAGAAAGTTGGCGACCTCTGCACACTATGCTCCACAGCATCTGCTGACCCCACTCTGATTTTACGTGGCCTATCACTTCGTGGCTGAGTTGCTGTCGTTCGTAGTCACTTCCACTTTGTTATAATACCACTAACAGCTGGCAGTGGAATATTTAGTAGCGACTGGACTTGTTGCACTATCACTGCACCACGCTGGAATTCACTGAGCTCCTGAGAGCGACTCATTCTTTCACAAATGTAGAAGCAGTCTGCATGCCTGGGTGCTTGGTTTTATACACCCGCGGCCATGGAACTGATTGGAACACTTGAATTCGATTGTTAGGATTGGTGAGTGAATACTTTTGGCAATATAGTGTATAAGTCTACCCACAATACCAATGTCATCATTACATTTTTAGATGACACAACTGTGTTGGGCCTCTCAGCAGAGGAGATGAGACAGCAAATAGGGAGGAGGTGCAGAGGTTGACAGACTGGTGTGCAGTTAACAACCTGAATTTAAGCATCAAGAAAACAAAGGAGCTCATTGTTGATTTTAGAAGAAATAGGTTGATCACCAGCCTTTGGTGATATATGGGGAAAGTGTGGAAAAGGTGTCAACATTTAAGTTCCTGGGTATATATATACTGGACACATGGACACAACATAATCTGATCAAGAAGGCACAGCAGTGAGTACACTTCCTGAGTGCTCTCAGGTGTCTCTCTATCACTGTTCTATTGAGAGTGTCCTGACCCATGGCAGCTTGGTGTGGTACAGCGGCAGCTCTGCAGCTGACAAAAAGACCCTGCAGAGAGTCATCAGAACTGCAGAGAAAACACACACCTACCTGCCCTGGATGGTATCTTCACCTCCTGCTGCCTTCGGAAAGCAACAAAAATCATAAAGGACTCATCACATCCTGCCCACCATCTCTTTGAACTTCTGCCCTCGGGGAGATGAGCCAGGACATTATAAGCACACACCACTTGAACTTAGTTCAGCTTCTTGGTGCAAAGCCTCCAAAACAGCTCGTCTTTTGTTTTAATGTTTGAAGTTGCACCAAGGGTGAGAGGTTGGGAAAAGGGGTGACAAACATGCAAAACTATCAGCAGACCCTGAAATTCCCTTTAGTTCTGCAGAGTGCTTTAGTCGTCAGCTAACTCTCTGAAAATGGACTGCTTTGTTTGATCTCTCTGTATGTCCCTGAAGCCAGGGGTGCAGTGGCAGCATAGCAGCAGGATGGGGTTAACGGAGAAACAGAGAGCCGAACTGGTGTTCTTCTCAACAACTAACAAATCAACTCTACTTCTCTGTGGGGTTAGCCATAATAAAAACTCAACAGAGCATTTAGCAGCTAAAGAGATATTTCCCTCAGGAGTTGGCCAGAGACTGAATATTAGACCTAAATTTGTCTGATGGACTGAGAAACAACTTGAAATAGATGCTAATGAAGCTCTGTGGATTCCGGTTGTGCAAACAGACTGGTAACACATTACTCATTTCAAGTTCATAATGAAATCTGTGTATCTTGTTGCACAGCCTCCAAGTAAACAAAAAGTCAGTTGATGCAAGCTTAAAGGACACAGCTGGTTCGTTTTTCCTCCTTTTCTTAGTGGTAGACTACACTGTGACAATGACATGTATCCTCCACATAGGCAAAGGCAACAGCAAATCTGCACATGTGCACCAGATTATTAATGTTAATCTAATTAATCTACAGAGCAGCCGTACACCAAAGTGAATAGAAGATCATGGGAGTCTACAATCAAACCTCTGTCAATGGCACATCAGGCAGGAAGATCACAGATAAGGTCAGCTGTATGGATGCTATCTACTTTTTTTTTTACTACATGTACTCTATGAATGAATAGCAATTATATACTTTATTTTCAGTAAAGAGTATAATGTAATGTAATGTTGGTGGTCCTGTATTGATTGTATGGATACCAGAATAATGTTAAAAGCCCACTGTTTATTCTTAGCTGAGCATTCAGCAAGACTTTTTTTTCCTGTTTCACACAATCACAAGTAGCCAACTTGTAAATCAGTCCAAGATTTTTTTAAATACTGTTACAGCTTGATGTAGAACTGTAAGTGTTTCACAGAAATGGACAGTGAAAGAAAAAAAAAAAAGAGTAAAAATTGGTGTGCACACAGAATGTGTAAATACTCCTGTGTTCATTAACACATTTGCAGGTGTTACAAAAAAAAAGACTAAAAATAAATTTGAACATTGCATCAAACACTATCGACAAAAAACATTACAGACGTGTTTTCCAGTTGATTTTGTAATTTAGATGAGTTGATCATGGTAGCCTGATAGGAAACATCGCTGTTAATGTTTACAGTGGGTTTCAGCTACTTTCAGATCCTAACTTTAGTCTGTGGGGATGTGTTTGAGATGTGGAGCGTTTCCAGATGAATAATCTCAGAGTGAGCAGGAGCGACCTCTCCTTTGTGGCCGCTGACTTTTAAAGTGCTTGTCACTAAAACGGCAGTAAAGGATTGATGATGCACCTAACGGTGTGTGTCTGTTAACTAACATAACCTGCCATAAACATGACATGGTAGTTCTAATTATCAACCACTTGAGACTGTTGACAGTCACGTTTACACCATTATAACTGTGCCTCTGGCAGACTTTCACATATTATCAAGGGGGGAAAAAAAGCATGTAAGTGACACTGTGTGCTACTCTTGTCAGCTATATCTCAATCCAAAAGAACAACTCTTTGATGTACTGTAGATGAATAAGAAAATTGCATCCTGAGGCTGCTGTCCAAAAATCTGAAGCATACAGAAGGATGCAGTGATGTCATTATGATCAAAAGTCTTTGAGAAATGCCTCATGCAACTGAACCCATGACGTAATAAATAAAGACAGTACTGAACTCCAATATTTAGAATGTCGATCTAATGAAGTGGCCTGTGGCAGAAATATCTGTGTGCACACGGGTGTGGAGATGCTAACTAACCTGTCGTTTAGGCAGCAGTAGATGATGGGGTTGTACATGGTGGAGCTCATGGCCAACCACATGATAGCAAGGTAGACCTGCTGGATGAACGTTTCCTCAGCCATTCTAGGGAAGAACTGTTGCAGCAAGAAGTAGACATGGTAGGGCAGCCAGCAGATGGCAAAAGTACACACTACCACAATCATCATCTTCACCACCTGTCGGATACACAACAGTTTGTTTTGTAGATTTGGGGTTAGAGAAAAATTAAGGGTAGGCAAATTATAAATTGGCATCTCTTTAATAATGCTAAAAAAACCTTAAGGTTATTACTGGTATGGTTAAAATGACAGACATTTCAGCATCCATCCATCCTTCCATCCATCCAACTTTGCAGGGGGCTGGAGTCTATCCCAGCTGACCCTAAACAAGTTTCTGTCTCTGGGCTAACACTGAGTCAGACAACCTTCACATTTATTCATCAATTCTGAAAAGTTGGGACACTGTTTAAAATGTAAATAAGAACAGAATGCAATGATTAGCAAATCTCAAAAACCTATCTTAGAATATAGACAAACACAGCAAACAGATCTGTTTTAAAATAGGTTTAAACTGAGAAAATGTACCAATTTGAGAAAAAATGTTGGCTAATTTTGAATTTGATGGCACATCTTAAAAAGATTGGGACAAGACAACAAAAGAATGGAAAAGTAAGCAGTACTAGGTTAACTGGCCACAGGTCATTAAAATTATTGGGTATAAAAAGAGCATCTTAGAGGTTCACCAATCTGCAAAAAGCTCATTGCAAAGACTTTGACTCTCATTATCTCCAATAAGAAAAATTCACCACAGGTTTCTGAGAATCTGGAAGAATCTCTGTGCACAAGGGAAAAGGCCAAAAATCCAAAAGTTATACCTTCTCTGGCTCCTTTAACATGGACAATGCAAAATGGAAAACTGTTCAGTGGAAATTCTTTTTGGGAAACATGGATGACGCATCTACTGGACTAAAAAGGAAAGGGACCATCAGGCTTGTTATCAGTTCAAAAGCCTACGTCTGTGTTTTTATGAGGATGCATTAGTGGCTATGAAATTGGCAGCTTGCACATGATATGTTTTCTATGTTCTATTGTGAATAAAATATGGCCTTTTGAGATCCACAAATCATTGCATTATGTTTTTATTTCCATTTTACACAGCATACCAGCTTTTTCAGAACCAAAGATTAACCCAACATGCTGTGAAGCACCCAGAAAAAACCCACACAGGATCTGCCATCGAGCCCCTCCATACCCAGTAGGAGCACTTCAAATAAGACCCTGAGCCTGTAAAATGTGTCTCAGAAAACAGTCACAGCAGCGTTACATCAGGTGTTCTCAATTGCCAGCTTGATTTGTTATCACCTAATGATGAGACTGCATGCTGCACTGCATTGATTGCTTCCCCGGAGGACTCTGCATTCACCTTCTGTTTTATTTACCGATCTGTGGGCTAACAGAGCCAACAAATCTGTCTGCGCTCAAAAACCTCAGCTGCTTTGAAATTGCTCTGTGGCAAAATAAAAATAAAATAGACACACCATCAGTGCTGTCAATAACAGACAGCGCTCACTGGCATTT
>VUQJ01033717.1:0-10716 GCA_015108635.1 Andinoacara biseriatus | reverse complement strand
GGCGAGGACGGAAGGGGGGGGGGGGGGGGGGGGGGGGGGCACTGTAATAAAGGTATGCTATAACATAATGATGTGAAATGACATTATCACAATTTACATTTTGCTGTTTCTTCTGTTGATTCACACTGTTCCTGCCCCCAGCACACCCCAGTCAACAGCAGTCTTCTCTGTCATATTATAAATGGGAATTAAAAGCATCTCTTTTCTGTTAAATGCAAATAGGGACGCAATCTACAGGCAGCTTTAAATTCTGAACACAGTCGTACCATGTATTCCAATTTCACTGGACACATTCACATACTTCCCTCTGAAACAGCAGTTATAAATGTGAGTTTCTGATAATACCCTGTCTATGAATGAGCCTCAGCAATGAGACACAGTCACAGTAATAATAATACATTATTAAGAAGCACACACATTCACACCCACGCACTGGGTTGGGCAAACCCTGCATAAGCCCACCTATTTTCAAACACGCTGCCAAAGCCTGAGCGCAATCTTGAACTGCTATCACCTAAAGCACCCATCTTTTAAAATACCTTCCCACACATTCCACCTGCCCTCTCCGGCCCCCTCCAATCCCCCGCATACCCTGCTCCACTATCTCTGTGCAGCCCTGCTACTATCTTATCACAGTCAAGGTCTCACAGAAGCCTGGCTTCAGCCCAAAGTCTTAAACAGCGGGCACAATTTGGCAGACAATGGTTGCAGTAGGTTTGACGGTGATTTTCCAGGTCTTTTGTACACACAATAATTAAAATGAGAAAGGAGTATTAAGAGAAGAAATCTATGATGTTTTACTTATAATACTCCAGAAACGAGCCAGCCAGACAAGATGGCAAAAAAACAGATAAAGGGAGGCAGACACGAACACACAGGGAGCAAATAATGTCTTTCAGAAAAAAATAAGAAAAACTCTACAGTAAAATATAATAATAATAATAATAGGGAATAAAGTCTAAAAAGTGCCACAGTAAAAAATAAATAAAAAGCTTTTTGTATTCAAGCAACATCTGCAGCAAAGCGAATGTATTGACGAAATAGAGCAGAAACCAACAGGAAAGCATTAAATATTAATGAGCACATTTTCTCTCAATCCAAAAATCAATTCACTAATAAGCCACTCACCAGCCACTGAAGTCAGGAGAATCGCCAGGCAAATCCCAAATTTAGCGAGCGATTTTATCGTGATTCGGCCCACAGCCATGATACTGTTTACTGACTTTGGTCTCGTAGTTAAGAGATCCACCGAGATTTGTTTTTACTTCTTGTGGTCCTCCTTCTTCCACAGTTCCCACTTTGTTTTCAGCCCCTCTTCCTCACGTCAGCTCAATAACTTGAACTGCTCTCGCAGACATGGAATAATACATCGAGAAATGGTGCGAAAAAAAGAAGCGCCGTTAGGTTGGGGTCGGTCGATGTGATCTGTTCGCGAACATTAAGTGCATATGAAAGTTACGTTAGTCCCGTTTTCGACCCCAACACAGACCGGACAGACGAGCCGAGCGGCTAACTTGTTTGGCGGATCTGCCATCCACAACTAGCCAGCGAGGAACGTTCATATCTGCTAGCTAACATGCTAGCTGCCTGGGGCGACTGTCTGGTACTACAAAACTTAAGTAAAGAGGGTAAATATAGCGAAAAAATGGGCGCCCAATTCTTTCGTCTAACTGCAAAACATTCTCAGCTTTACCCTTTGCCAAAATGTCTACTCTTTCGACACTTACAGCTACGAATTTGGCATTTAAAGGTTAGCCACTTAGCTCGGATAGGTTGCAAGCTGACTGCTCCCGAAGCTAACCGACGCTAGCTTAATTCCAAACCAGTTTCTTCTCTGTCCCGTCTCATTTCTCGCCCTTCGTTACACAGGAAAACAGAATTCATAAATCAGTGGCGCCTATAGTGAGCTTTTCTGGTGTGCGGTACACCGCGACTATTCCTCCTGCGCTGACAGATGGCGGAGGGAGGAGATGGATATCTCTCGCTCTGAGCTGGGCGGCTGGGAACGCCTCGTTTGCAGGCTTGTCTGGACCGCTCGTCTCCGGTATCAGATTGCTGTGGGTTGGTGTTGGGGGTGGAGGACAGAATTCCACCGCCGGGAGGGGTGATGCAGCGCCGCTGTGCCGCAGACTATGGATACAACACCCTGGAAACATGCGCTGCATTCAGGCTCTCGATGGGACCGTCGAAACGTTAATTATTGTAAACACCGGCGTGGAGTTAACATGTAATCTGTGCAATACCCATGGAAAACCTCACGAAAAACAGTCTTTATACGCCAAAGTTATTACAAAGTATAACAACGTTGTTATAGTACAAAGCGATTGATATTGATTAAAAGAAATACATAACTCCTAACTGTTTGCGAAAAGATTATAATACCCAAGCTTACTTAAAAATTATTTATATTGTTTATGCGTAAATACCACCTAGGTCTACTTGTAGTTAGATTTTTCCAATTGTAATTGAATGCATCAATTGTTATTCAATTATTAGTGTTACTTTACTGCCTCTGTGTGGTGAAATACCGTTATACAAAGCGTAAAGCACACACTATATTCAAAACAGTAATTATTCCAGCAGGTGGCAACGTTAGCCCGTGCTTCTGGTAGATCAGTATGTGGTTTGCCGTTATATAACCTTAAAAATAGTATCCAGAGCTTTCCAGATACCTCTTTATATGAATATATACAACTAATAAGGTTGTTTGCCTTGGTAGGAACACATTAGAACTAATTCGTCCCAAGCTAGTTACTGTCGGATGCTCCCTTGTCACAGCAGGTAACTCTTCATGTTTGATTTTGCAGAGTTTAACGAATGCCCTTCCTGACATAGTCCCAGGGGGGATTTGTATTTCCGGCTGGAATCAAACCAACGACTTGATCAGTGCATGGATAAACCACTACAGTATGAAGCCGTCACTTATCCGTCCCAATGGGATCCAAATATGATGGCTGAAATGAAAGGGGGCGTGTCTGTTTACGAAAGGGTCCTCCGCCACTGGGACAGAGACGTATCTTTGGATGTTGTTGCCCTATGGTTGCTGATGACCGGGGGAGCAATTTTCGTTTATCCTGGGCTACATTGTCCGCTATAATGGAGCTAGTAATAAGTTTATGAAAAGCATTATGGCAGAGTAAAACGACACAAGTGTGCTTTTAGGCACGTCGGACATCCCAGAGTGCAAAGTATCTGCGGTTTGCAGCGCCAGTTAGTAACATCCTCGCACACTGCTCTGCTCTTCGCGGTACCTGGCTGTGTGATGAAAGGTGGGCTCCACCATGGCTTCTGCTCCACCCGAGGCTAGGAAGTTTACCAGGGGTCTCAACAAACCGGGAACCGCTGCAGAGCTGAGGCAGAGCGTCTCCGAGGCTGTCCGGACGTCAGTGTTGATGGTAAGGGAAACGATCGATTCACACAGAGAGAGTGAATGAACGTATTTATCCATCCATCCATCCATCCATCCATCCACCCTCTTCCACTTATCATTCTTTATAGTTACAGAACAGAATCTGTTTGGTACAAAATTAAATGCCTCAGTGAACGGCATTGCTTCTGAAGCATGGCTTGTTTAACTCTGCTCTTATTCGTTTTCAAATTGCTACATTCATAAACTGTATACGTTCCATGACGGACTCATGTTACAACTTTCCCAAAGAGGTTGCCAGGTAACTGAAACATACACCGCCAGTTCTAACGTGATGAAGCGCCTCACACACTTGCATGCACGCTTCTTTAGTGCTTTCTGTCATCCGATCCCCACAGTTGCAGCTTGTAACCAGATAGTAACCAAGCAAATACATAATGACAAAGGTACAAGAAAAAATGCCTGTATTATTATTGTATAATTATAATAATTGTATTATTTACTGTATGAGGGAGATTAATCTGCACTTGTATCTGTGTGTCACAAATCATGGCATTGTGATTTTGCAGATTCTTTTGTTTGTGGTTCATTTTCCATTTTCTCCACTGGTTTTTGGAGACCACAGTGTGGCTACATCTTGCATAATTCTGATCAGTATGCAATTTTTTCTGCCTCTAATGGCTTTTGCTGTAAATTATGAGAGAAAGTCATCAGAAAAGACAGACAGGTATTATGAGAACTGAATACTGTTTAACTTTAGTTGGAAATGTACCAACATTTGTATCTGCCTTGACCAGCTCAGCAGGGTATTTAGAAACACTGCAATTATTGCATTTCAAACTTCTTGTGTGTTCACAGGTATGATTATAACTCTTTACTGCTTAATTTTACTGTGCCTGTTGTCACATGACGGGGGAGAACTTAAGGATCCAACCACTGACTGCAAGATTTTGTCAGTGGTAAACCAGTGGACTGGTTCTTATGTAGCGCTTTTCTACTCGAGCACTCACAGTTTAACATTCACACTCCGGTGAACACATCGGAAAGCAAATTGGGATTCAGAATCTTGCCCGAGAATACTTTGGCATGAAGACTGGAACAGCCGGGTATCGAACCAAAAACATTCCAATTAGTAGGTGACCTGCTCTACAGCCACCTCAAAGCTTGCAGCACCTGGCATTCCCAGGTGGCCTCCCATCCAAGTACTAACCAGGCCTGACCCTGCTTAGCTTCAGAGATCAGATGTGTTCGGGGTGGTAAGCCATGAACATTAGTTTGAACTGAAGGCCTGGGCACGGGTCATCATCTTATACTTATGTACTGTGGATCACTGTCTCAGTTGTGGTGCAGTGAGACTGTATATTTAGATAGAGCAGAAGTAAAGATTTTGTGCCACATGATTATGTGTTCTCAAGAAAGCAGTACAGTGCATTTATATACCCGGCTACTTTGCTAAGTACACCTACTCAACTGCTTTTTTTATGCAAATATCTAATCAGCCAATCACCTTGCAGCAATTCAGTGCATTTAGGCATGTAGGAATGGTCAAGATGACCTGATGAATTTCAAACTGAGCATGAGAATGGGCAAGAAAGGTGATTTAAGTGACTTAGAAGGTTGTTGGTTTTCACATGCAACCATGTCTAGGGTCAACAGGGACTTTTCTGAAAAAGAGAAACTATCCAGTGAGCAGCAGTTCTCTGGGTGGTCTGCATTAAATGAAGGAGTTGTCATATTTTATATGTATACTTTCCATGACGGATTAATTAGTTTAGTTTTTATGCTAAGTTAAAGTAATTGACTTGTCACCTACCTCTGCAAGAAAGCAGTATTTTACAAAAATACTTAATTATTACTTTAAAGAGGTTATTATTGTTATAATTATTATAAAGAGGTTTGCCAGAGGCATCTGGAAACAGCAATTTTAGCTGGGCTAAAGTTAGAGTCAGTAACTAAATAAATGTAGATATTTAAATTTAGTAATATCTATAATATTTCTCCATCTCTGGGTTGTATTTAATAATGGATGAGATGATGGAAGGCATCCTGGCTATTTTTAAACTCGCCCTCTTTCTCTTCTGTGACATGGTGTCACACTAAGCACCCAGGGGGCCATCAATTATGAATACCTGCAGATGCAATAAATCATCTAAATTCAAGCATGAGGCCAGTTCTGGGAATAAGTCGGGCACTCGCACACACACTGTAGTTACTGCAGGCGTGGTTAGCTCTCCGCTATACCTTAGTAAACAAACTGGAGGCCAAGCAGTAGAGCACTAAGGAAGCTCATGCTGTTTTAATAATCACTTCCAACTGTGGGAAATGCTTACTTAGACATTTTATACATCCTTCTGCCATTTCCCACTTCTTCATGCTCACTCATACATCCTGTAGAAAACATACAAATACTTCAATTCTGTCTTTGCCGTTTTGTGTTTTATGGTTTTGTGTTAATACCATTAATTAATACCACCTGATACCTTAATGCCACCTCCCATTTTTAGTTAGTTAAGACCGGCAGGTTGAACTGTGGAACTCCACTTAAGAGTCAACCCCACTCCAGAGGATTTGGTCTGATTAGAGCATTAAAAATCTGGCAGAGATAAGCTGCAGATTTGCAGATGCTTTAGCACTGCTGACCTATATCTGTGTCATGATAAAGGAGCTGTGATGGTGCAGGGTGTTTGGTTGTCTGCTGATTTTTGTGTGGTGCTGAGTTGCTGTGCCCGATAGCTGAGCCGAGGGCTTTTCTGACCGTGTAGTTTCTGTGCCTTCTTTATTTAGGCTACCTCAAGCTCTGTGTCATTACCACCCTCACACTGGAGTAAACACTGTGGTCAGTCTGGCACAGGAGAGTCATTTTCTCAAACATTATTTCTTCTTTATTAATTGCAGGAACACAAACCAGAGTCAGCATCACTGTAATCTATGACATGATTTTGACATCTTGCCAACCAATCAGACAGGCAGTGATCTTTCTCCAGCGCCTCACAAATGAAAAAGCCTGTTCTTGTCTGAGTGCCACATCATGTTTTTTTGGATAGTCTGCATGTTTTTGGCATGTTTTTGTTTCAGCTGCAGTGTTGACTTAAGTGAGTGTGTCGGGGAGGTTCCAGCTTGTTGCAACAGTTTTTGTCTTTTGAGGCTCCTTTTGCTGTTTATTGGATGACCGTGGCCTCAGATTTGGCTAGCAACAGAACTGCATTTCAACTTTAGATGCTTTCGCACACTCTCAGGCTCAAGAAATCTTAATTATTGCGTGAGAATTGATTAATTTCTAGTGAAGCAAGACTAGGAGAATCCCAAATGGAAAAGAAAATTCAAATTAAGATGTCTTCTTTATCCAGTCAGATTTTCCTGGACAAAACTAAGCTCAATTTAGCACTATGAGATTTAGCTGAGCTGCAGAATTCTGAGTTGTTAAATGAAGCCCTTCCTTTGCTTAAAAAGGGATTCTATCATCAAGTTTTTCAGGCGTTTGCCATTAAAGACAGTGCAGAACTGTTTTCAGAGACTGAGTTGACCTTTTTATGATAATTAAGCTGTCGTTTATATGTAAAACTGCCGGAATGTCTCTTCAAATGTGTGATGTTTCACTTTAATATAACCATCATGAGCAAAACAGCTGCTCTTTCGATCACTAGTGTAGTCAGTTCTGTCTGCAGAAAAATGGGCAGTGACCAGAAAATATTTCCTCTGACCCAGATGACACAATTGCATATGCAGTTCTGTGTAGCATGTGCAAAAATAGCTTTTTGGTGTGGAAAACATTCGCGGTCTCTGTGGCTGCCTGAGTAACCTTTCATGTGAAAGTTACACAGAAATGGGTAGAATTAGAGAACTTCAACCTACCGTTCTGAGAATATGATCTAAGCAAAAGACAGCAGCAGGGTGCTGGATTTTAACATTACTGGTTAGTTATTGATAAATATACATAAATAGTTGAAATCCACCAAAACTCAATCAGGATAGTTTTTTTTTTTTAACTTTTAAACATCATCAGGATCCTATTCCAGCCTATCAATACCTGCAGGCTTTTCAAGAGACACTCAATACCCAAATCACATGAGTGCGACCCAGATTCATCTCTAATATTCATTATTGTTAGCCTGAATTTAGGTCCCTGATGAGAATATTGACCCACATGCCTGAAATGAAGAGATGATGAGCATAGGAACACTTGAGCTCAAAGAACAATGGGAACACGATCTTAGCCCTTCACATTTCAGTGAGACTGTCCTTGAACACCCACAGGACCCCTCTGCAGGGCACACATGGCCTCAAGTAACTTCAGATTTCTTTGTTTTCATTTAGCAAAAGGCAAATACCCACATTATTTTGAATGTTTGACTTATTTTGCCCGCCTGTTGGCCTGTAGTCTTATATCAAATAAGCTGTCATCCTTACAGACCAACTGATTTATGAGCGGCCTGATATTATCAGCTGACATTAGCTGTTTGCCAGTCAGTTGGTATCAGCACTGATAACAGCAGAGAAATGAAAAAATAAGACAGGAGAAACACCCTTCGACCGTGTTGTGTTGACGTTGCGTAGTTTGTCCACCAGAGGGTATTCTGCGACCTCCGTGTTGGTAACACACCTTCGGCGCTACACACACAGTGATCCAAGCGGAGCTGGGCGGAGTGTAAACGCTGAAATAAATAACTATACATAAGAAATGTCAGGCAACTCTGTTTATGTTCCCTGTGTCTGGAAAAAAAAGGAGTGATACATCGTAATATAATTTTTTTAAGTCACCAAATGTCAGTATCCGTATAAGTCTTAAAAATTCCATATTGTTTGGGTTCTAGTTGTCATATTATTTAGATGAAAGAAATGATAGAAAGTTAGAATTTACACATAGGTTAATACAGTACTTTGTAAAATACTTTGAAGTAGGTGTATTTTTATGTTGGTTTATATTGTAATGTTGTTCAAGACAGGGTCTTGAGGCCTGAAGATGTATGTGGTCACAATTTACAAGTAAAATATAAGTGAAAATTGAAGCAATAATCACTAGTAGCATGTTGCAGATGAACAGTTCAAGAATTGTCCAGCAGGGAGAAATCATCTTGATATGTAGTAATGTGTGCTGGGACTGGGATGTACATTAATAATTTCCTTTAATTGGATATTTCTATTTTTTAATGTTATTCTTCTACCACCACAGTGAAACTTTGCTGCCAGTCTGTTGTTTGTGTGCTCTGTGGGTCACATGACTGCATGTTTGGGCAAAACTTTCAGTGATGACATATCTCTAGCGTTTTTTTTTATTTGTTTTGTTTTGCACAGGCTTGCATAGAAGGCCTTTTTAGAATCTATTGAGGTAAGAAGCATCTCCTGGCTTTTTTCCAGTGAGTCATCGGTGTTGCTGCAGTGTTAGTAACAGCCTATGGGAGGCAGCAGCGATCCATATCGCCTGGCTTCACAGGCCTTGAGATACTATAGAATAATCTCATAAGAATTTAAAGATGTGAAGCCTCGTGCTTTGTTAGAGCAGGAGAGAAGACATTTTTGTGCCTTTGTGTGCTATTATTAAGCAAAGGGTTGGCATTATACATTAATTAGTATTAAATATGGGCTTCAGTTAGTCATTTACCCAGTAAATTGTCAGTCTGGTTATATTTATTTGGTTTATGCTTCTTGTGTGATGAGCAAAACACTGACATGTGTTGGTGTGTGTCAACCCGGTTCAACCAAAAATGTCTTACTTTATAGCTCACGAGGGCTTTTTAAAATAAAACACGGTAGTTTACCAGATGGAAAATCTGAAAAAAATGGTCCAAGTCTGCCAATTAAAAACATTCAAAGATGTGCATCTGAGGAGAGCATTATGTTTGCTTTGCTGGCTGAGGGGGATTTTCCTCTTTGTGTTTTGCAGTCTGTGCCTTTTGAAAGATTATCTGTGTTCATGTTGTTAACTGCAAACTGCTTATTTGGGTGAATCAAAAATAAAACAAGTGGAAATTATTGAACCAGGTTGAGCCCCTGTAAACGGGTCATTGCGGAGTTTGAATCTGGAGCAGCTGTTGAAGCACTTGAGGGAGATTTGCCCTTTGACAGACCATGTGATGCAAACTCACATTGTCCACCATGTCGATGCTGTGGCTGTGTACTCTTATGAGAGAGGTAGAAACATTACTTGTACCTTTTCAACTTAAAGGCATGGAAAAACATGCATCCTGAGTTACTACCTAATGAACCCACTGTGACACCTCTGTTAGTGGTTGATGCCAAGAACATCCCTGCAGTATGCAAGGCTGGCTCAGTCCCAAGCAAATAATGGTTGCTTCTCTGATAGCACTGACAATGATCTTACCAGTTCCAGTTGATCCTCTAACTCCACCATTAAAATGGATCCAAAAGCTGATAGTTGATCTGCAAGCCCAAATTGTTGCTCTTATACATCTCAAAAAAGGAAAAACTGACAAAAATAAAGCACAGAAGAAAAAAAAATGAACTGGAAGAGGGAACAGCTATTGAGAAGCAGCCACCAGGCAAGCCTTTCTCTCCCAAAAGCTCCAAACCTAACCAAATACCTTTAAAGGGACAATTCAGGAAATTAAGAACAATAGGGTTTTCTTTTATTATTATGTTTTATAAATGGCCCAGGTTGTAATTTCTGTTGTGAAATTGTTACCTGTTGATATATGAAAGTTACAGTTAAGTGAAACTCTTGTGTGTTATGATCATTTGTACTCATAATCAGCTCCTCCCGAATGTAGAGGGTGGTGTACTTACCCAGGAGTGGGTTATATATACATGTTGAGGACACCTACAAGCACCCTGGAATCCCACAGGAAAATGGGAACTATGAAGAGGCTGCTAGGAAAGCTGCAACTGCCAAGTACCTGCAGAGAGTAAGGTAAGTTCTAAGGAGTCAGCTGAATGGGAAGAACAAGATCCGGGCAATCAGCATCTGCGACCTGCCAGTTGTCTGATACCCTGCTGGGATAACAAACTGGCCAAAGGAGCAGATAGAAGCCAGTGACATCAAGAAAGCTCCTTACCATGCATGTTTCACCCCCAAATCCAGCACCCTGAGAGTGTTGGCTAAGCGCAAGGAAGGAGGTTGAGAACTAGTGAGTATCAGAACCACTATCCTGGATGAAACAGCAAAGATCCAACAAAGAAGTGGCTGATATCGAAAATTCCTACCAATGGCTGGACAAAGCTGGACTGACACGCAGAGGCACTAGTCATAGTAGCACAGGAACAAGCTCTAAGCACAAGATCGATAGAGGCTGGGGTCTACCACACCAGGCGAGACCCCAGGTGCAGGCTGTGCAGAGATGAGACAATCCAGCACATAACAACAGGGTGCAAGATGCTAGCAGGCAGGGCATATA
>VUQJ01033710.1:17897-37037 GCA_015108635.1 Andinoacara biseriatus | reverse complement strand
CAAAATTTCAGCTCTGACTTTAAAAGAAAAAAAAAAAAAAAACAGTAAAATTGCCAGTAAAATTTACAAAATTCAGAATTCTTCTTAAATGACCTTTCAGAGATTTCTGACTGAAAAGGGTGCGTTAACGAGCTAAAATTTTATTTGAACACACACTGAACCAGTGTGTCAATATAAGATAACAAGCTGCTGCCCAAAGGAGCAAATCAACAGTCTTCATAATGGTTCAGGGAACTGTGTGTCAGTCAATGACTCAGACATGCATGTGTGCGCTTCTGTGTGAAAAGGAAAAACAGGACTAAACACATTTCACTTTAAAAGCATTTTTGGGAAATTAAAGTGATCGCACAGGGTGAGAGAAAAATGAATGTACAACATCTTCATTGTTACTTTGTGTTATTAGTCTGATAATGGTTCATTTATCTACAACCCACCGTCCTAAGATGAACGTGCGCTTGAAAGTCTATTAATTATTGCTTGATATCCAGTAACTGAAGGCAGTATTTAAAATTAGATTTGATAAACACTGTGTTCCCAAAGGATTCTTCAAAATCCAACTTTTGGATGAGCTTTAATAAACTGTGTGGTGCTGGGTCAACTTCACTGAACACCACATTCCCAATTAAAAGAATCCAAGTCCTCTAAATTAAGTTTTAAAATAACTGTGCGACATATGACTGCAAGCTTTTATTTTCAACTGTATTGATACCTGAAGACGTGAAATTATATTGCCTACTTTACTGTGATTTAAGTGGAAATCTCAAACTATAAATGAAAATGACAGATCTGAACTTTCACCAGCTTGTATCACAAATGTAATAATTGCCTTTTACACTAGAACTGCCAACAGGGCAATTTTGACTCCTTGACATTTTAAAAATTATGTAATCCCCATCATCTCATATTTCATGACCTTTCTTAAAATGTGTTAATTCATCATCTAGTGAATTTTGGAGTTTATGGGAAAAAAAGGAAAAAAAAAAAAAAAAGGTTATTTACACCAAGAACTCCCATAGAAATCAATGTAAAATGCTGCACTCAATGCAGCACGACTGGTTGCCTATCAACACATACTGTTTACACATATTTTGACATAAAGGCTTCTATATAATGATCCACAGCTCTGCTAGATGTAACTAATAGATAAATATATACAGGACTGTAGTTAGATTAAAAAATGAATAATCACTGCAGGGCTAATGGGATACTGTGCGCAGGCAGAGTGGGTGAGTAGATGTGTGAAGAACCGGGCTGGCTGCTGGCTGTGCAGAGCAGTGGGGAAACAGTAGGTGAACAGAGCAGAGTGCCAAGTGTGGAGAACTAATCTGAATAAATAAACAGTGAAATCCAGAGCAGAGCAGCCAAATCAGATGGATTTGTGGCCTGAGGAGCAGAACTGAGGAGGGCTGCAGACTGGGGCCGAGCATTGTGGACAACAGATGCAAGAGAGGCTTCATGTGCAGTGGACGAGGACGTGGATGACACGATAAACACTCACTGTTCTAATTTTGCAATAATTAAATATATTGAAATGCATTTCTTGTTTTATGGTGGCCAGCTGTGTAGCATATTTTAAAAGAGCGGTTCAATCTGTTTCAAGTAACACCACACATTCAATTTTTTTGTACATTTCCAATACTTTTACAAAAATTATTTAGATCTGTTAGTGTTGTTTGTTGCATCCTCAGGTATATTTCACCTTTACGATCTATAATGAAATATTGTAAATCATTTGAAATACTAATAAAATGCCCAAAAGTTTATTTTATGTACATATTTTGTAAACTCATACTTTAGAAAACTGCTATTGTTGGAGTAGTTTTAGGGGGTTCTAGTGTTAAGAACAAATAAACATGCAATAATTGCCTTTGCTGGCTTTCTTGAGAATTTAACTTTAGATATTATTTTGCAGAGCTGCACATGGTTGTTTAAACAGCTCTAATCCAACTCAAAGTTCTTACAAAGTCACTTTCATCCATCTTCCTCTCTGTTTACTTTCAACAAAACTTTCAAGGTTGTTGACTGCAGGGAGGATAAACCAAAAGGAAAAAAAAAAAGAAACCCTCTTCTGACACTGACAACGCTCCATCTCTGTTAATGAAATCACAGAGTCTTGCCCAAGTGTCTGCTGTACCTGGAGAGACGCCATGAACATCACTTTTGTCTATGTCGCTCTGACTCTCCTTCCTTTCTTTTCAGTTATCTCAGCACTCCGTCTTCCCTTGCTCTCTTCTTCATTGGACTGAGTGAGCCAGAACCGTGGGCTTTAACTTAATGGGAATCTTTGAAGCTGTAAGTTTATAATATAATTGTATTGGATTAGATGATTTCGATGCATTTTGGTGCACATTTTTCATTCGATAATTCCCTGTATAGCATGTCCTCACGTACCCGCACAAATTACATTTTGACAGCTTGGGGAGATGGCTGAGTTTGGTTCTTTATAGACAGGGAAAAGCAAACAGCTGGAAACGGGTGGACTAGATAATCGTTTGATCTTGATTATTTTGGAATTTTAGTTAGCCAACATTATTACTCAAAATTAAATGCAATTACCTGCCCAGCCTTAACAAAAGAGTGGCTTTCTCAGAGATTTCCATACGAGCTGCAAACTGGAAACAAGGATGATAAGGGTGGATGGACTGAACAATAATAGAACAATTTTCAGCAGAAAGACCAAAATAGTGTACTAAATGAGGCTTAAAAAAGCTGCAGAGCTGAAAGTCGGGAAATAATTCACTGCTGGTCTGTCACTACTTCCACTTGACACAGGAAGAGCCAATCTTTATGATCAAAGAGCAATTTTTGAGCAGCTTTTTCCTCTAAATAGTCTGTATGGAGCTGCAAAGCATATTTGGACCTTTCACTGAAGGTGACAAAATCTGTTAACTACTGCATAGTCTTTAGTAATGTCTAATGTCATATACGCTGCATTGCTATGGTGCGGACAGCTCAGGTCCACACCTGACCTGTGGCCCTTTGCTGCATGTCCCTTCCCATCTATCTCTCCCCACTTCCCTGTCTCTTTACACTGTACACTACCTAATAAAGATTAGTACAGTTAGTTAATAAAGGTTAAAATTTTAAAAGGTCAACCCCTCCAATAACAATCTATGCAAACTTAATTACATAAACAAATAAATTACATAACAATACGTTAACAGGTGTAGAGACTGTTCTGCAACCCCCTAACAAACACAGGTCGCTAGTGAAAGCATGCCTTCCAAAAAGCTTTGCAGGTGGCTGCTGGAGGTTGCTGGCTGTCACTAAGTGAAATTAGTCAAAAAAAAAGACGGTACTGCACCAAAATCCTCCTTGTGACTGCTTGCTTGTGGATTGTTGCAGTCACCGTTAGTTTGCATAGTTAAAAAAAATAAAATTAACACATTTCAAAAAGGTGCACCTTTAGCTTTAAAGGCAAACGGTCTTTGTTCCTGGTTTTTGTTGCACTCTTCACAGTTTGACTACAGCTCAGTGAGCAGCTGGTGAGTGTCTACAGACAAGTCAGCTTCTTCCCTGAAAACATGTGACCAAGGATTGCCATGGGGTCACCGACAGGTCACCATGCTTGTGTGAGTGGGGCTTGAGTTATCTGGGTGAATACATCAGACTTCGTAGTAATATAATTTCAGTAATTTCCCAAATAAATAAAGCATTTCTTACCATCTATAATGTAGACACCTAAAACTGAAACATTAAAATTTGAGTTCTGGATGAATTTTGTTGCACTTATTTTCAGGCTTGCCAGCAGATCTCAGTATGGATTTTTTTTTTTTTAAATGAGTGTAATTTGCCAGAAACATCATGTACTGAAAACTGCCATGCTAAAAAAGTTTGATAATATTCACGAGCACAGAAGAATAAGTTCAGCCAGCTGCAAAGTGCATTAAGTCAAAGTTTTACATTTCAATGCACTTCTGAAAAACACCAAATATGTCAGGAGGAATACTTGTAAAATGTACATAAAATGAATAAGTCCAATCCAAAAGAGACAATGTGAGCATGTGTGGCAGAAAAAGACTTCGCTACAAAGATATAACTTGGCAGTTATTGAAGGAGACATGAGTAGAACTGTAAGTACTTCTCTTAGCATAAAAATCATATGGATTCAATGTAAAAGAGCTGGAATAAAGTAATACAGTCAGACAGCGAGGATTAAGTTGATTTTAACAACCTTAAGGCCACTTATGTGACAATGAAAGGAAATGTGTGGAATGCACACATTTTATTATGATAATACACCATGTGAAGAAGACGAAGAAGAAGAAAAAAAAAATTTTTTAACAGCTTATTATTGATGAAGTTTGAATCAGTTGTGCCCTTTTGTTTCTTCTCACCTTTTGACTTTCAAGATAACTTTCCTAACTTTTCCTCCAGCACTAACTGCTTCTCTTACACTTTTTCTCTGTCCCTCCTCTTCCCTCCCTTCCTGCTGGAGGTTCACTAATGACATGCCGGCATGATCGTCCTTGGGAGACAAGCCTTTTATTCCAGTAAGCCTTTTTCATTTCATTAGGCCTGGATTTATAGTGGTGCACACTTACACTTACCCTCACACACATAGCCACACACACACACACACACACACACACACACAGAGGGTATATTTATAGAAGGCGATGGCACCATAAAAGCATCCGTTGGTTTCCAGGGGGAAGCCTAATGTCTGTGACACCACTTTTATTTATGCAGACAGGAGTTCTGGGGAAGACTGTCAATGAGACACACACAATACCTAATAACGTGTGTGTGTGGAAAAGAAATGTGTGGTCTCCACATCTGTGAAAACTATTGCATAAAAAAAAAAAATCAAACAAATATGCAGAAATGAGTTTATATTTAAGGTTTAGACAAACTAGCATTGAATGAAAATCAGATTTTAGTCATGTGTCCACACCCCTCTATCTCTCTCGCACATGTGGGTCTTCCTGCATATGTGACCTTGCGGCGTTACCCCATTAGTTCAGCAGGGTCCATTAGCACTAATTGAATTAAGGTAAGTTCCAGGACCAAGACAGAATCTAAATTAACTGTCCATACAATGGAGCCCCCCCCCCCCCTTTCTCTCACACACACGCGCACACACACACACACACACACACAAGGAGCAATATGTAGCTCTTCTGTAGTTTAGTGAGAGCCAAAGACAATATTTTACTTTGTACTGAAATACACTTGACCGCAGCACTAAGTGACCCTTTTCAGATGGGGAGTATTTTAACTTTAATCCTCATATCTTTGTTCCCTCTGACTTAGAACAATAAACCATTTTTTCCCATCCATCCGCTTCCGCTTTTTCCTTTCCTGGAGCCTATCCCAGCTGGCATGGGGCGAGAGGCGGGGTACACCCTGTACAGGTCGCCAGCCTGTCGCAGGGCCAACACAGACAACCATTCACACTCACATTCATTCTCTCATTCACACCTATGCAATTTAGAGTAGCCAACCTAACCCCAGTAAGTGCATGTCTTTGGACTGTGGGAGGAAAACCCACGCAGACACGGGGAGAACATGCAAACTCACAGTGAGAGAGAGGCCGGGCCAAGGTGGAATCGAACCCAGGATTTCAAACTGTGAGGCAGCAGTGCTAACCACCACGCCACCGTTTTTTCCCACACTGATATATTCAAATATTCAAAATAGTTTAAGTATCAATGATAATCCATGTAATTCTTTTCCCACATTTGAAATTTTACATCATTAAACAAATCGCATTTGAAAAATCCAATAATAATAATCTTGTCAGTGGCAACTGATATTCTTCATATTTACCAACTAGTCAATTAATAATCAATAATAAGGCCGTAGCAATCTGATATTTGGATCAAATATCTGCCCAACAGTGACACAAATGCATATCTTAAGCATCACTGGCAACAAGATGATTTAATCTATTTAACAGTTTTGTGTTTACTACACTGATCAGTGAAGCAGGTACCGTCAGCTACATGTTTGTTTCTGTAGTTTTCAACCACAAAGAGAGACTGCTTTTCCCTCTCAATAAGTTACATCAGGTTTAAATAAACTGGGGAAATTACATATATTGTGTATCTTTCCTTTCATTTATCTTGGTCCCACTTGGTCTTAATAATAAATACCAATTAAGTAAATTTACAAACTGTGTAATTGTTACATTATGTTTTTGCAAAAGTAGCAAAACAATGTTTAAGTCAAGCCTCACGTTGCCTTAGATATTAATGCAGCTTATTAATTTTAAGCTTTTTGTATCCAAATCATTAAAATTAGTTCTCTAGTGAGCTGCTCATAAAGTGCACAACACCTCACTATTCAACAGTTGAGCAGGTTGGAATGTATCACATGACTCTTCTGGCTTCCAACAGCTTCAGGAAGTTTTGGTATCACTTTCATTCTCTCCAGTCATGAACAAAAACTATGGGAAAATGTGTATTAATGGGATCTCCTGGCTTCCCACCTTGGAAATTTGGCCTGGGAAATTTATACCAGCAATAGCAAGGGAGCTAAGGGTACCACAATTTAATTCCCTCAGCAGTCCTCTTATCTTTGGGACAAATGACATGAAAGGGTGCTAGTCTTACCTTATTCATGATTTGCACAAAGGGTAATTAATCATCAGCAGCTTCAAAGATATTCATTTGCAGAGAAACTCTTCGATATCAAATTCAACGCTGCTCTGCTCTGAACCTCACATCCAGCCACAGCGCCATCAGCTCAGTGTGACAGTGAGCCTCTCCTTTGTTATATCTGCACTGAGGCAATAACCAATATCAGGTCAAACTGAAATGACCCAATTGTCTTCTTTAAACTTTATTCTGGACTGTTATTTAAAAAAAAATATTACATAACCGTGAGATTGAGCATTTTTAGATGAAAGTTTTTAATGCCGAACATTTTAAAGACTATCAAAAACTGGAGTAAATACTGAAAGAAATGGATGAATCCCACAAGGTCTTATGGATTTAAGGGTTAAATGTTCCAATTTGTTTTCATATCCAAGAAGCTGCTTACTGTAGGAAAATCTGAATTAACCCCTATTACGCCCATCCAACTCTTGAATGAACAGCTTTGCTTTAGGGTTAATTGTTAGCTTTGTTTCGACACGGAAGCAAACGTGACCTAGAAATTCCACTATTTGACTTCAGGGAATTCTAAAGTAGTACAACTGCTCAAATGCCGCTGCTTAGTTCTCAAATGGAGTTATCCTTGCTCAGCAAATTCGCCCCTAACACCATCCATGTGCACACGCCACACTGCATTTCCCACTATTTTGAGATTCTCGAAAACTGTTTGCTCTCTCCAAGGCTTTTAATGTGCAGTCAGATTTATTTAGAAAATGAGACCTAAAACAAAACAAGCTAGGAGTTCCTAGAAGTTTGGGGGCTAGAAGTACAGCTGTATTTTTTGTTCCATTAAAAACATACTAAAAACAAACTAGCAGCTATATATTCATTTTAAAATGAATATATAGCTGAACATAATGAACAGCAAAGGGCTGGATGCAGAGTGATGAATAATCTAAATTGTCAAAAACACATTTCTCTCAATGAAAACTGTGCTAATTTGATGACAGCAAACACGCTGTACAAGGCGTCATACTGGTTTATTGACAATTCAGCCTTTTTCTTAATTTTCCAAGCAATTTCAGAGGAACTGTTAATCATTTCTGTCAACGCTACAGCGCAGTGCATGTAGACTGAAAAGGACAAGTGACACTCACCTCAATGACACGTGAATCAAAGTCCTCATAAGTTTCTGTGGACAGAGGGGAAAAGAAAGAAGTTTAGATAACAAAGCTTTAACACCCAAATGCATTTAGAACCCCCGCCCCAACACACACACACACACACACAGTATAAAAAGATTAACCAGGCTCTTGTGAGCGTAACAAATACCCAGAAGCCCCTGCGGCATCGTAACGAGTCTGCACTTTTCATTGTCAGTGACCTTTGAAGGATGTTACTCTCCCAAATGCAGCCTGTTCACTTCTAACCAATTAACAACAAACAAAGGAGAGCTGACTCAAAGGCTCCAAGGGGAGGACACACATGTACACACACCCCTACGACAGCTGGTACATTGGCTCAACGTCCGTAAGAGACCAAAGCTGATCAGAGAGAAGCAACCTATTTCCAGCTCCTTTCACATCACATTCGCCAAACCCCAAGTGTTTCCTTCAATGAGTGAGAACAACAGGTGTGAGGAGAGCGTGTGAAAGAAGGTGTTCGGGCATGCAGAGGAGATACGGTGTATTTCAAGGTGTGAGGGTGCTTGTTAGCATAGAGTCAGGTGGAAAGGAAAGGGAGAGACAAAACTAAGGAGGATGTGAAGCAAGCAGAGCCTTGTCCCCTCATCCTTCAGTGGTTTGAGGTAAAGACCAAGGTTTAAAGATGTAACGAGGGTGGGAGCAGAAGGCTAGCTGCTTTATCAGTAAACAGCTGAAATTAGCCAGCAGTGTTCCTCAGAGTTTCAGATGAAGAGTTGACTGGGCAGGATCCCAACACTACAGAGCAGAGCTCTCTATAAGCACCAGATTTCAGCCAAACAGCCAGCCACATTATCATATTCATTTTTGAGTCTAAAAATAGTTTTGACTGATGGCCTGTGATGCACGATGCGCATACATTTTATGACCACTGAAAGAGATGAATTTTTCAGTGCTTTGGGTTTTTTTTGTTATTAACCAGTGATGCAAATAAAGTCAGATGCCCCCAAAAATAAGTGAAATAGGATGAAGTTGAACTTATGGCAGCAATTATATGCATTCATTTCATTATATGCATTTAATATACATTTGTTTTCCCAGCTCGTCATCATCAATGGTTTAATTTTTGTTTAATTATCCTGTCACTGAATAAATCCCTACGGCTTAAAAATCTCCTTTTAAATTAGTTTATTTCCATTGAATAAGAGTGCATTCATGTTTCTAGTAAAACAACACATTAACTGCCATTGTGGCATAAACATGAGAAACTGAGACTCATACCTGGACCTGTGAAAAGACTGTGAGATGAGAAGTTTCATATATAAACCTTATTTGTGAGCAAGCTAGACACTGCAGCCTATTGCATTTTGCTTCATGGGGGTATTATTCTTGTGCTAATCAATTACGTGGACCTATGGTGGTTGTCATGGTCCACATCACCGTGGCGTTTAGTTACATTTCTGGGAAGTGGCACATCAGGTCACAGGTTACAACTATGGTGTGTGGAAAGGCTGTGGTTATAAGACATTTCATTCTGGATGCGATGGACCGAGAGCACTGCATGGTTCATTCTAAAGTAACAACATGGTCATTGTCCAAGAATAGGTTAAAAAAGGCAGACTGTGTTGGAGGAAAGAGAAAAGCAGAGAGGTGATGGAAAGGGAAATGGAAAAGAGAAAAATAATGAATTGAGAGAGAAGACTAGAAGAGATGAGGAATGAAAAAAATCTGGGGTAGAAAGACAAAGCGTGAACAGGAAAGCCACAAAGAGAGCAAAAAGAGAGAGATGTCTCTCTAATTTAGGAAATTGTCCCATCTGACACTTTTGTCAAATCCTCATTTTTCATCTCTACCAGTGGGCCCCCCACACTGACCTCTTTCTGCTCTTTTTCTCTCACACACATGCACACACAGCATGTCCCTTATTGCGCCTCTATTGCTTCAGCCATCTCATCTCTTTCCATCACTGCAGTCATCATCATGTCTCCCCATGTTTTTCAGTGTATCTGTGAGTGAGGTGTCCCTCTGAGACCTGCTGTGTCATGATCTAGACTCATTGTTTATATTACTACATTGGGGTGAGGTGATGTCTGACTGTGATTGCCAGCTCAGGTTGGTTGTATTTTATTCTGCTATTTTTCTGCAGTGATTAAAAACTGTTGCAAAGACAACATGTAAAAGAAATTATCTAATCATGTTTTTCTTTTTTTTTGCAACAGACTGAAGGACATTGTTTTCAGTTGGTGTTTGGATGTTTGTAGTAAAATATCATTTAGATGACATGCATATTTCTGTTCAAAAGTGAAACTGTGAGCATTTGGGTATGATTTACCTCCATTGGGTCCAGGGTCAGGAAGACCCAAGCTGACGCCCCCCCAAGAGTTTCCTGTCCAACCTCTCTCCCTCTTTACCTTCAACTTCCTCTTTCTATCCCACTCATCCCGCTGACGCACTGCAGAACGACACAATAAACAAATTTATTGCACAGGTCACAGCTGACTTCAAGGAGCACAACATGATAAACATCAAAGGTGCCATTTGTCAATGTCAAATTAACTGTGTAATTACTGTTAACAAATGAGATCACAGTGGAGACAAATTAGCGACTTCTATGTCCCAACAGTGGTGCTTCTGTTTTTAAAGATTAAGATCTCATTTACCCCCATTCCTTCCTGGAAGCTCATGAAAAGTTAATTTATTTTCCAGGAAAATAGTTTCTCTTCGGCTTTGATAAAGCTCAGAAGTAGAATATAAGCTAGCAATTGAATGACAGCTGCGACACTGGACAGCAGTAGCAGGGGTAAAGTTGTCATGTCTTTCAGTGTCTACGGGTCTGAGATCATTTCGTCCTTCTGTGCAGATAAAAACTATATAAGATGGGATGTTTGTGTGCGGGTCTTTACCTAGTTCAGCTTGAACCTCCTGCTGCTCAGCCTCGCCTCTTCGATTCATGCTCTGCAAAGCACCGTCCTTCAACACCGGACTGTTGAGACCAGGCCACAGATAACCACCACGACCTGGGTGTTAAAAAGAAAGAGAAAAAAAGAAATGAAGAATGAGAAGAGAAGAAAATGAGAACTACTTATTCTGTAAATCTGCATTTCCTATCTTTCCTATCTTTATGAAACAAAGGCTATGATACTTGCTGCCCATGCATACGAACAGCTGCTGAAAGCTGTGAAAACCAAGCACAAATAGTTGTTCCCATTATCTACCACACCCGAGGGAGCTCAGCTGGATTCCAAAATGATTGATGTTCTCTAGAAAGACATTAATAATTTAACACGAAGTAATGAATATTCTAGTTTGTCATGTTCATCAGCTGCTTCTTAGTTTTCGCATGAATGTCAAAGTCTGACTGGCAGCGGTTATGTTAGCAGCTGAGCAGGAGAATTTTTTGCACTTCAGAACAAAGAAAATCATTTAGACAAACCAATTTCATTATTTAGACAGAATGACAAAGATTAGAGAAAATGATAGGAATTAAATTTTCTGGGTTTTAATAGCTTCGCTTTTCTATAAAGAAGTGAATTTAAAAAGGCACACAGTGGAAGTCTCACCCTCTCCAATGGTCTGTCCTCGGTTCAGGTCTCTCTTTATTTTGCGCTTGGTACGCTTTCCTCGACCTTTCCTCGCTCCAGCACCGGACTCAGCCAACACACCTTTCCACAACTGTTCAGCTGTTACTGTAAACACACACACACGCACACACACAGAGATGAGCATTGAAACCCAGATATAACATCTTTTAAACGATCTCTTTTCTCCTAGTCATCTGTGAGATGCCTGGCCAATGCCCAAAAATTGCTGATTACACACTGGTAGGGAGCAAGCAGTGCTGGGGCTGCACTCTCAATCAAAAGACGCAAAGTAACCAGAATCTGCATAAAAGATTGATTTATAAAGGGAAACCTCATCAACAGACAAATCTAAGGAGATATATTTAACTGTAATGTGCTTTTGGCTTTCACAGTTCAGTATATTTTAACACACTGAGGTAGCTTCCGGGTTGGAAAAAATAAGGCCAATATTTTAAACCAAGACTGTGACGATGAAAACACTAATCTAGAGACTAATCGAGAGAAGCCAATGGATGGTGTCCTGGTAGCTACGGCGACCTTTTATTCTGACTGTAATTTCAGCTTTGTTTCTGTTCTTATCAATAAGCTTTTTGTGATTCTGTGGCTGAGCTGGCTTTGTACACAGTTGTCGAAGAGTTGCATAAAATACAAAGTCCTAGCATCATTATATTATTACTATTATATATATATATATATTTTTTTACATTATACAAGATTTTATAATTTTATTGCCAGTGACAGACTTGCTTTCTAATTACTGTAGAGCTGCAACAAAGTAAACAAAGTAATCAACTACTGAATCGCTTAAATGATTTGATTTTTAAAAAAATATCAAATGTGAGAATTCACAGCTCCTCCTGGACTTACACTGAAGTAAATTTGGGGTACAAAACACAACAATGATAATGATTTTCAGTATTTGATTCATCTACACATTATTTTCTAGTATCTCAATTAATGAGTCAATGCCAGAGGACAACAATTTAAAAATGATTAAAAATGATTCCAAAGCATAATTTAAATAGTTGTCTGAAAACCTGCTGCCAGGAGAGCAGATTTAGAACTGGACAGATTGTTTCAAAGTCCACCTGTTACAACTTCACAGCACTGACTTTAGCTTAACTCAGCCACCAAGCCAAACAACTTGAAGACTATTAACACAGCAGAATTTGAGCGACAACAATCACTGACATTTTGCAACAGTAATTACACAGTTTAAGGTATAACTAATGTAATGTGCAAATGTTTGGGTTCTTTCCACATTAAAAATCACAAAAAAAGATCCCCAGTAAGTGACATAAGGGAGCACTATAAGTGAAAGCCAGTGAGCCTGCAGTGGATAAGCAGTAATCACTATAGAGTAGATATGCAGCACTGAGGACCCAGTTTAGGATCTGCAGTAAGCAACATGCACAATAAAAGTAAATAATACAAATAAATCTCTACAAGTGAAGAAATATAAGCCAGAGGCAGAGTCAATGTAAAGTGACAGGTTGTTTGGCTGTGTGTTTTTTTATGTGATTACAATCCAAACTGTAAGTAAGACATCTTGACAGGCACAACATTTTCTTGATTAAATGAGAAATGCTTAAGCATTGACTGTAATTGATTAAGACAGAAAAAAAAGAATCGTTATGAAGCGGGTGATGAAGCAGGCCAGAGATAAAAAGAGATGTTTTGAAAGCTTCAAATATGCCCAGTTCAAACACTGTTAAATATCTGATAGGATTTCCAAATAAATCTGCACCTGCATTTGCTGATGAGAAAATCCCTTTGAATAAACACCACATGGCCAGATGAATGCGAGCACCCGAGTACTAGTCATATGTGACCACTAATATCTGGTTTCAAATCATCACCTGTAACTGTCTCAACTTTTGGAAATGCGAACTTCACTGTGTGTGTTTATAAGAGCCCCAAATCATTAAAATGCCACCACTTAAATATTAGAAAAAGCACAACATAATAGGTAACATTTCACAAAAGCCAACCACAAAAGAGAAACGGCAACAATACTTTATGAAATCTTAGCAAAAATACGTTTTTCTTTTTGGTGCATTTTTTGTCTCTTTTGTTTTGTTTTGGGAATTATTATATTTGTGCTTTGCTAGTTTTTAAATGTTTTTTAAATGGTGTAGCTGTTTTATAACTCAGACAACATTTCAGCTGAAATAGCCACATTAACTGTGTTACATAAGCAAAATGCATATCACAACTTAAAATACTTAAAATAGTACTTAAAATAGTAAACAAAACTATGTATGCTTTGCAAGTCATGTAATGGTGTTTCAGTATTACAGTGACAGGACAGTGGTTGGGGAAAAGTAATCTTTTCATGTTAAACTTACACTTGTTGAAGAAGCTGCCATGTCTGGTTTGCTGCCATGTCGTTGGAGGGAGCAGTGAAAGTTCAGAGTGTCTTTGAAGAGAGGCAGATGAGGCTCGACTTGCCAAGTGAGAGGTCTGTAGGACTCCTCCTACAGCACGGAGGGATGCTGCACCTGAAGGAGAGAGGCATCGACCAGAGGAAAGGCAGATGTTATTAAAACTGCACAGCTCACATGAAGACAACATGCAAAGACACAGTAATGAAAACATGTCCAATCAAGTCAACAACCTTGCTAATCACCCATGAGAAAAACATTGACAAACACTGACAAGTGACCCCTTTTCCATCCATTGGGTCTGTGTGGCGACAGTAGAAGGTTATAAATACTTTCCTGTTCATACTGAAAACAAACTGGACTTTGCACAAAATACAGAAATTCTCTGTAGGTATGACAGAGCCATTTCTACTTTCTCTCTGAGGCAGGTGAGATCTTTTAAAATCTGCTGGATGCCGCCAAGGATGTTCTGAAGTGGCCAGTGCCATGCTTTATGCTGTGATGTGCTGGGGCAGCACAGTGGGGGATGCGGACACGAACAGACTCAACAAACTGATCCTCAAAGCCAGTGACATTGTGGATGCAGAACCAGACTCCGATAGTGGTGTCAGAAGGGAGGATGCTGTCCAAGTTACAGACAGTAATGGACAATCCTTCACACCCTCTCCAAGATGTGCTGATGCTCGGCACGAGACTCATTCCAGCACATCACAGCAAATCATTCCTAACTGTGGTCATCAAACTCTACAACTCCTCCCTATGACACTAATCGTTACCACAGACTGATACCTCCATTATTTCACCTGCCATTATCTTGTATATCCATCCATCGATTCCCTTCTGCTTATATGTTGTACATAATTTTGTTTAACTTTGCTCAACTTTGGAGTAATACATGAGCGTATGATACCTTTCTTTTTTTTTTTTTAAATCATTTTAGCAATTTCCTACCTGAGATTAATACACTATTCTGATACTTATTTTCTCAAAAGCAGTTACCAGAAGAAGCTACTTACAAATGTTGAGAATTTTACCGCATAGCTAATTCCCAGTACAACCAGTTTTACATTCAAGCCACTATGCTCTGTCACAAGATCAGTATTTAGGGCAGAAAAATCGAATAGAACCGGTAGCGCATGCGTCACCCCCCAATCCGCAACACAGGCACAGTGCCAGCCATCTGAATACATTTAGTTGCATATGTCTTTAATTTAATGATATAGGTTCTGTAGTTAATTGCAGGCAGTTCAGGTTTCTGGCTGCAATGAATTCAGAGTTATACTCCCGATTCTGTGACAGTCCCTGCACTGATGACAGGCTCCTCCGGGTAAACGTAGCGGAACGGAACCAAACAGCAACCATTAAAAAATATTAAGACAATTAACATACCAAGATTTAGACAGTGAACTGTGTTTAAAAACTGTGCGAGACAGAAAAAAGGAGAAATAATTCACCTCCAAGTGTGATGCGGAGGGCACAGCACACCCGAATGGACGCCGCCATCTTGGAATTCTGAAGGACCGCTTTCGCGACAACAGTAGTGTCTTACTATGCCTGTTTAAAATCGGGGGGGGAAAAAATCGGTAATTGTCACCTCTACCTCCTAGACGAGCAACCAATCTTGATGAAACTTTACATAAACATTACCCAGAGCACTGTGAGTGCCAACATCTACACCGATTAAGCATAACTTTATGACCATCTGCCTAATGTTATGTTGGTCCCCCTTTTGCTGTCTAAACAGCCCGGACCTGTAGAGGCTCCCTAATGTATCCCACAGATGCTATGATGAAGAGATAATCTGTTATCCACTTCACCAGTCAGTGGTTGTAATGCTATACTTGATCATTGTATTCAGCATAAACAAATATTTCATACACATCTCACAATCGTATATATTTGTACATTTATGGATGTATGTATGGATGGTTGTATGTTTATGTGTTTATTTGAAAATTTTGGTTCAAATCATTGTCAGTGTGTACAGAGGAGGTCAGGAGAGAGAGGTACAACAGTGAGTGTCTAAAACACAGTGGAGGCTCTGTCAGTGAAGTAAAAGCATAGCTGGATAGAGAAACACTATCAGTCATGGATTGGTCTCCCCAGAGCCCAGACTTCAACATTACTGAAGCCATGTGGGGACATCTTAAAACAGAGACAAACAAAAGGCATCCAACATCCAAAGAGAGCTCAGGCTGTGTTGAAGAATACACATGGTCATACTACATACTGACTTTCCTGATTGGTACAGTTGTACACTGTTTTTGCTTTATATACATAATTTCCATTTATGTTTGCATGTTTCATTGAATTGGTCCACTGATTTCCCATTTTCCTAGCAAAATATAAAGAAACAGGAGGCTAACTCAAGACTTTTGCACAGTAGTCTGAGTGTAAAATACATAATCATTAATAATCATACTAAAAAATTAGCAGACAATGCTCTCTTTATAACTGTGTTTGGAAGCCTAATTAGTGCTCTTGTTGAATTAAAAAAACGATGCTCATTGAAGGGTTTCAAACATGAATGATATGTTTGTGACTTTTTTGATAAGCTCGTATGTCTGGAAGAAAAAGGAGAAAACAAGCAAGAAAGATTTTTCCAACGAGGATGTCTGCTGACTGCATATAAAACCCAACAAAGTTTTAGTTTTTCCTCTTCTGATATTAATTAGCACATTGAGAGGAGAGAAAACATGGCAATTATAATGTCAAGAAGCTGAGGAAAAGATGCAGGAGAAACCTGAAGCAGATGTGAATAGAGAGACAGGAAGAAGGAATGAGAGGAAGAGAGAGGGGAGGAATGAAATGCTGTCTACAGAACAGGAAAAGGGAGGAAGACGTTGATGATGCACACAGGATGGATTGCAGAGGGAATCTGAAGGACTCTCACGGGAGGAAATTCATAGTTTAACATTTTGACAAGATCTGCAGAACTGCAAACCTTATGTATGTGTGTATAATACTGCATATATAGATGGTGGTCTTATGAGTGGTTTCATGATTGGGTAAAACTGAACTTTATACCTGTATTATTTCAGTGTTTATTGTAATTTTGTGGTAATTTACCCAAACTTTTCTTGTTTCTTTGAAATGTATTTGTGCAAATTGTTCAACAAGTGTGTGAGTATCTTAAAAAAAACTGAGCAACTGAGTGATGCTCGATCCATTTGAACATGCAAACATACAATTTGTATAATGATGCAAGCATGTGACAAGTGCCTACTGTGCAGTGCACAGATACTCACAGCTGTCTCTAAGCATGTGCAGCAGGCCACCAATCAGCACCTCATGCCTTTGGCCATGATTGCCATGCAGCAGTGACTGGTAATTATCCTGTATGCATCTCAATTTCACCTTATTCAAGATAATTTCCTCAGTATTACAGCCCCTTTCCCCCGTAGATCTGCAATCAAATAGCTGCTGAAGAAAGGACAGCCGTCCAGCTGTGTGTCAGCGGGAGATGGGCACTCCCCGCTGTTGAAAGGATCAATGCCTTTCATACAGTAACTTTTTTCTATAATAATTGCCCTATAATGACAGCTTCATCCAGGGTTTTATGTAAAAGAGTGAGTCACTTTTCTTGGCTTTGTACAAAAGAGAGCGGAGGAGGGAAGAGTGGGAAAATATATATTTTTTGAGGTAAACAGTGATGCTGGACTTCAGTGCAACTTTGGTCAAAGTAAATAAAGTTTGTCTTACACAAGCCCTGATTGCTATGTAAATTTTGGTAATTTTGGTTTCTTAAACAGCAGAGTGGTAAGCTATTTGTACTCTATATGGAGGAGATGCTATTACAGTGATTTAATCAGAGAAGCTGGGGAGTTATTTTGTGTATCCAGGACCTTAGATGTAAAAAACTGTAAAGTTTTTATTGAGACGTGAATGGCAATTGGGCCATCGTTAAAGTTTTGAATCACTTTAGAAGATGCAGCTACAGAAATTAACTAATTAAATTTGATATGGAAGATAAAGCTGAAGAAAGAGCATTGTGCCAAAGTCTTAAGCCACCCTTTATTTCTTTATATTTTACCATGTAAATGGGAAATAGTTGAAGGGATTTATTGAACACATATGGAAATAAAGTATATAGGGGAAAAAGTTTGTACAATTCCACTGCTTCAATAAGGTTGAGCTCTGGGGAGGCCAGTCTATGACTGATAGTGTTCCATTCTGTTTTTTCTATTCAGATATGCTTTTACTGCATTGGCGGTGTGTCTCGTACAGTATCATTGTACTGCTGAAAAATTATGCTGTCTGTGTTGATAATTCCAACAATTTTGATAAGATCCCCAACACCACCGGTGGAAATGGAGCCCCAAACGGCCACAGAGCATCCGTCGTGTTTTACATACAGTATGAGGCACTCATTGTCGTACTTCTCTCTCTGACCTCCTCGATACATATTGACAATGATTTGAACCAAAAATTTCAAGAAGTCCCGCTGTTATTTTCAGTCCAGTTCTTGTGTAATTCGGCGTACCTCTGCCTTTCCTCCCCGTTTCCCATCCTTAAGAATGGCTTCTTGACAGCCACCTTTCCACTAAGACAACTTCTAATGAGGCTTCAGCAAACAGTAGCTGGATGAACTGAAGTGTTGGATGCATCTCCCAGGTCCTATGTCAGGTCTGTGCTGGATTTTTTTTCCCTATTTCCTGAGGAAATTCCTTTTAGATACCAATCATCTGCTGTAGACACACTCCGCACACCATGCCAAGTTTTTGGCTAATAGCTCTTTGGGAATCAACTTGTTGGTGCAAAAATGCTATCTTATGCCAGTCAAACTGTGTTACCTTTAACATTTTTCAGAGACACAGCTGAAGGAATGGGAGCAAATTTTGTGTTTTGGTGACAGGCTGCTAGTAACAAAGTGCCCAAAGATACAATTTAAACTTGATTCTTTGCTAATTTGTCTGTTATGTTTAGACACAGCACCGGTTCATCCCTTGAGTAAGGTGCCTTTTTATGGTTGTATGATTTATAGGTCAGTGTTTTCAAAGATTAACTTCAAAAGACCTTCAGAAAGCCTGGAGAGCCACTGCTCAAGCCCTTTTAAAAACTACAAGAAATTCTGTCTCCTTGGAAGCAAATTATAAAGGAATGAGAGATGTCTCAAGACTCTGCAAAAGTCTTGAACACCCCAATATGTTTATTTGTTGTAGAACGCTGATAAGATATTAATTAGATGTTCTCACCTATTGTGGCTTATTAGAGTCCTTCTTAAGATTACAAACAGGTGCAACAACAAAAAGAAAGAACAGTTTGTGTTCAGTTTGTGTTTCAGACCCCGAAAGACACCTAATCAAGCTAATCAAGTGAAAACACATGTGGTTGAACTGTGGGTGGGTATGAATTCTAAAAGAGAACATGCAAAAGCAAACGTTCTTAATATTTTGTAGCCCCATAAAAATAAGACACAAAATTAAGAAACTATATTATTTGATATTTGTATAACTGCTCAAAAGGTTACAACACTTGGCCCTCTGTGATAATG
>VUQJ01033710.1:0-11441 GCA_015108635.1 Andinoacara biseriatus | reverse complement strand
AGGAAGTAGTGGCAAAAAAGGAGAAGAGATGTGGATGCAAGAGAAATGAATAGATTCATAAAGGAGTAAAGGAATTCTTTTAAAGACAGATTCATAGGGAGGAAATGTAATTTATATTACATTACATTAAAAATGTAACATATAATGTATGTATATATGTATATGTATGTATATATATATATATATATATAATGTAATGTAATAAAAATAATAAATAAAAAAAAGGACACAGGCAGCAGTCATCAGTGAAGGAAACAAAAGTGCTTTGAATGGGTCAGTAAGATAGAAAAGCTTTATATAAATGCCAGTCCATGGCCATGACCAAAATGGCAAGGGCAGTATAAAAGACAGGAAGTAAAGGGGAGGCAATTTCAGAGAATATAATAAAAAGAAACACAGAAGAATGAAAGAAGCGTGGGGCCGTGGTGAAGGAAGTGATTCATAAAAGGAGGATGAGGATGTCAAAGAAGAAAAGAAAGAAAGAAAGAAAGAAAGAAAGAAAGAAAGAAAGAAAGAAAGAAAGAAAGGGGTTGAACAAATTAAGTGGATCAGGAATGAAGGGAGGAGAAGGAAAAGGGAGAAAGGGCAGAGGAGAATTGCAAGCACAAGCTAGCTGGAAAGGTAGCCAGCAATATCTGTGGGCAGGAGTGACCAACAAGGAGAGATTAAACGGATCTTTGAATAATAAAAATAACTTAAGACCAGATTAAAAAAAGAAGAATAAGAAGAGGAAAAGTCAGAGAAGCAGAAAAGCACAAATAAGAAATGTGTGTAGGTGTAAGGCAACAGAAAGTTAATGAGACATGAAGTACTGAAGACAGAGGGGTTGAATATATAAGCAGAGAAGCATTTGAGCACCAAGGGACAAATGAGAGATAAATGAGAAACATTGTTATAAGATCATCAAAATAAAAGCATGAATAAAAAAATGACCCCTCAGGAAAGAGAAACTAAAGTGTGCAGTAAAAGCACACTTCAGGAGGTTTCCATTTTTCAGTTAGGGGTGATGAAAGGTTTTGGTTTTCAGCTGTGTTATGGTAAGGGTTACCCTGTTGACAGACCAAAGGACTCAGTGTCTCTCACAGCTATAGAACATTCATCCTCTTCTGAGCAGATGGCCCACAGGCTAGGTCAAAAAGTTTGGGGAAAATGGCAGTGAACACAGAGTGAGAGAGCTCTAGAAACAGAAGCAAGTGTCAAAAAAGATTTTAAAGAGGGCAAGTGAAAGGGATATACAGTATAGTCACTATTATATAAACCTATCATAGTTGAGTTTCCCTTATTTGCCATTGAGGGTTCATCCTCTTCTTTTTTTTTTCCTTTTCAAAAGAAATAAGTGTTTGGCTCCATGCTGGAGCTCATTAGATTCTGCAGCATACTGCTGACAGTTGAATCTTTCACAGCTCCTTCTGGAGCAGGAAAACTTGTACTGCTTTACTTCTTTTGGTCTGGTGATGTGGATACTGCATCTAATGCATGATTTAAATGCTGCATAACTTCAGTAAGAAGCCATCATCTCATCAGTTGAGAACTGTATTACTTTCATCCCATGTACTTAAGCACTGGTCCAATCTTTATGTCATCTAGATCCTGATAAGCATGTTGAAGTGTTTGAACAGCCTAACATTTTACTTTGGCTTAGCTTGTGTTGACTGCAGTTGTCCCGCACTTCAAACAAGCCAAATTAATTTTCAGCATGACATCTTACTGCTTCACATCCAAATAAATTCAACATTTAACCTAATATGAACCTCGCTCTGCTGCGGTACCTCCCCTGTGGACATCTGTTCACCATCTACTATTTGTCTCTTTCTGCCGACTTATCTTAATGTCAGACACACTGTGTCATCGCACAGAGTGGTAAAAGAAGCAGAGCCAAGCAGCCAAAACTGGAGACAGCGTCATATTTTCACCTGCAGTGATGATGAGCTGGCCATGGCCAGGATTATTCATAATTACTCATTCTGTCTGACACTGGGATGACACAGCTAGACACTGTTTGGGCTCATCTGAAAGGTCTTACTTATTACGGTTACATCACAGTCAGCCAAGTTTAGCTTACTTGCAGATGAGCAGCATGCAGGCTTTTCATTTTTCGTGATGTGTAAAGTCATGTTTTGCATGCTGTTCTGCCCCTTGCTTTGTTGTTATAAAACATATAGACTAAGCAGATTCAGCAGATAACTTCTGTTCCATTACCTTAACTTCATAAAGCACTTATTCTCTATTGTCACGACTCAGGGTTGATAGCACCCTACAGAATTATATATCAATTCAATTGGTGCTATTTCAAAATGTTTACAAAAACAAAAAATGTAAAATATAACAAAACATAAACTCTCTCTTTTTAATTACAGTTTAATTAAGAGCTATGCACAAGAGTTTGCTGGCATCTGGGGGTTTCATATTTAGCAGACAGATAAAATATCAATGGCATCATTGAACTTTCATTTTTGTGAATATTTTGATTCAGAGAATGACAGAGAAAGAACAAAATTTACACATTCTGTACTCAGCACTTGTGCAAAAGAGATGATTGTGAAGTTCACCAGAGAATATCAATATCAATATAGTGAGTAATGCAACATCAAGTGGAACTCAAACAGCAGACCTCAGAAAGGCAACTTAAATGTCCTGCAGCCATGCAAAGTAGTTACTAGTTAACAAAAAGAGAGAGAGATGTGTTCTTTTTAATGATTGCCATTCCATTATTAATTTAACCAGTATTTTGCACTTATTACACTTGTTGAATAATGTAAGCTGATAAATGATTTACTATGAGATAAAAATGGCTCCTGTTATAACTGCTGGCTCACAATTAGCTGACAGTAAGAGAGGACAGCAATAAGAGAAAGAAATTAACTTGAGAATGAGCCAGTAAGACACTAAGGACAGTCTTTAAATATGCCGTCACTTGGGCTAATATCCTTGTTGCTTGCTATTGCATAAAAAATGTGATGGCATGTCATTTGACACTGATAAATTATTTTGTGAGGTCAGTGGCTTTTTGGGATAAAATAAGTGCTGCAGTGCTGCACGCCCACCATTAAAGCCCATGATCTCATAGGCGAAAACAACACATTTCATTAATGACCATGTTTGATCATGAGTGCCCTTGTGAAAATTTTCTTGTCACAACAATGACTCCAGTAGGTAACTTGCGCAACCTGCATCTGTGTGTGTGTCAGGCGTTACCGGTAGTTTTGATGGGTGGTCAGAAAACCTTTTAATGTGAACATTCATCTGTATGTTATTTCAGACAGTCGCAACAACCAATATGGGTACAAATGCCGGATTCCAACATCCACGTAATTAACATTTAAAAATCCCACAGCAGTCTAATGGTAATGATGAGAAAAATGCATGCACAGCTTTATAAATGATGCTGTACAAACCCTGTCAACATACAGCAAGCGGAGATATTTTTAATCTGGTCACGGTCAAACCGGATCAATACTAAACAAAGAAGATGCATCATGCTTCTGTATCCATCCAGAGTGAGTCATGCTGCATAAACTAGCAGTTTTTTTTAAGCATCTTGTTCGTGGGACATGGATTGAATCCAACAGTTAATGGCTGCTGAGCTACAGGAGAGGATGTTTTACAGCAGTCATATTTTCCTTTTAGCAGAAACACTTTCTACATCCAGTCGGAGTGCTTTGTCCTCTGAAGATGGATGGATGGATTGATCCATACTGTGTTCTTAGCACAATCCCTTCAGATAAAATACTATCTTTTCCTTAAATAACAGCATCCGTTCTGAACTATTTGCAAGTGGAAATGGGGCTTCAAAGATGAGGATGGAAATTTAGAATATTTAGAGAAACGTCCTACCTTTGCAGCATTATAGTTTGGGATTGTAAGTATGCAACTTCAAGCTGGCCATAGCTGTGGATGGGAGAATGTCTCTTCATGTGATGGACTTATGACCCATCCCGGGTCCTGCCACTCATCCAGTGTGGAGGAGCAGGAGGCATCGTAGGGGTCGGGTGCAATGTGTGTCCGGTGGTGGCCAAGGGCAGAGGCCCTGGCGGATCGATGCTCCGCTATCAAGACTGGCTAGTAAAAAAATGTTTCTGTAAAGTGAAATCATACAAGCGTTGTTGGGCTGATAAACATTGCACTTTGATTTGGCTGTAAAATCTCAACAATCGCAGCTAGCAAATAGATCTTTGCTTGGGTTATTTGGGAAAAGTCTGGACAATTACAGTTTCTTTTTGTTTCTGTTTAATTGTCAGACATGGATAGCTGTTTATCATCAAAGGCCAGCTTTGGTGGACTTGTTGAAAACGTAAACCTAAATGAGTTTTTGTGCCCTAAATGTATCTGTGATGCGATGATGCTCTTACGTTAGTGTACCACCACCTTCAGCAAAGACTTCACATTTGCCTAATACTGCAGTTTGCTTTATTTCAAAATGAAGGTGTACCCCACAGGGCTAAAATACGAACGTAATGTGGGAGTGTGAAAAACAAGTGGCCACATGAGGCCTGCTCCATAAGCAAGTAAATTCCTGGAGAGAACCAGTGTCAAAACGCAGAAGTTTACAGATGAAAAACGTGTTTACAGACTGGTACAGATTTTTTTTGATCTCTATGGTTTATTTTCATGGTTACTGAACACAGCACTCCACATTATGGTCACTTCTGGCTCCAAAAACCCCAGCTGGCGATGGCCAGAATACCAAATTTGTGAATTCAAAATGGCTGTCAACAAACTAATGGTTGATTTTTGCATGCTAATTTCATGTAAAGTGGCAGAGCAGAGTACTTCCTAAGTACAGCTGTTTTTCAGAGGGCAGGGCAGGATTATACACAAATTATTTCCACTGTTGTTGCAAATTGTTTTGTGTTTTCAGGTATTATCACAGAAGTAAGAACTGTGTCGCAAATCTGTATCTCTTTGTATCAGATTTAACAAAACTGTCAGCATCAAAACCGAACTAATGCCTCACAAAAAAATTCTGTCCTCTCTGCAGAAGTGCGGTGCTCCTCAATAGCCTGTAATGTCAGCAGTGATAACACATGCATACAGTGATACAAACACACCTTAAGTGTTGCCTTTGGTCCAACCTTATTGAAATGTTCTACGACTGATGTCACGTTGCATAAACTGGCTTCTTCATACCATTTTTTTTCTCTCCTCTGCAGCTTCACTGCCTTTAACCCTCAAGCAGTTCCACAACTCTCAGCTCTGAGAGATATCAAGCCTTCTGCAAAAATCTAACATGTAAAACACATCCTTCTGTCTTCTCTAAAATACTGGTTGCAAATAGTGGTAACGCAAAATATGCAGGTTTTTTATGAATTTGTTGTTACTTTACAAACAAAATGATTAGTAATATTAAAAAAACAAAAAAACAAAATAGTCTTATGATAAATGAAGGGCATTGTTTTCTTTAAATGCTGTTTTCAGACTGGCTCTCCTAATGTGCTGCATCTATTTTAAACTAGGTTTAACACACACACATCCATCCATTCATCATGTTAACTGCCTGTCCAGTTCAGGGTCGTGGGGTCACTGGGGCAGGGTACAACTTGCATAAATTGCCACTCTATCCCAGTGCTAACACAAAGAGAGACAGACAACCATTCGTGCTCACAGTCACACCTACAGATTCACCAGTTAACCTAACACGCAATGTCTTTGAACTACAAGAGGAAGCCGGAGTACCCGAACCTGACCTGGGGAGATTATGCAAACTCGCCACAGAAAGGCACCAGCTGGCTCGTGGAGTCAAACCCAGGACCTCCTGTTATGAGACAACAGTGCTACACCACTGTGACGCCATATACTCACGATTTCCTTTAATATGAGTACTTTATGCACCAAGCCATCAATTGAGCTTTTCCAATAAAACAGGTGGAAGGTCAGTGCCTCTAAGCATGAGAAAATGTTTTCTAAATATGTTTGACCTGCTCAGTAAACAGCGTAATGAGTAAGCTGTGGCCTGCAGAGGAAACTATGCAGGCTGAGAAGAGTTAGCAGGCGGATAAAAGTGGAACCTTGCAGAGCTGAGGGCGCTGCAGATGAACATTAAAGTTACTTTGAACTCCCGTAACTTTAATTCTCATTGACATGGAGCAATGTAGCTGTGAGCCACACCATGTACACTACAATTAAGATCAGCAAACCAGATCCACCATAAAATAATCCTGCTATGCTTGCTCTGTCCATCTGTCTGTTAGCTTGGCTGGAAGCACTTGTTTCCCCTACTGAGGGTCAGGGACAGTGAAGGGTCATGGACCGCCAACAACATTTTCAGACAACATATCCCAGGATTGTGCTGTTATAATGAAGAAGGACTATATAAATTTATTGTGAGTGACTTGTTTTTATAATAATAATTATAATGAAAAACTGCACATATTGGCAGAATGTCCTCACTCTGTTGTCATAAATAATGTATTCTAAAAAAAAAAAACAGTTCATATTTATTTGGCAGTGGTTACCACATCACAGTGTTATTCAACACAGATTTTTGTCCTTGTATCTCATTTGTGACGATATAAAAAAAACAGAAGCCCTCAAACAAACTGGATTGAGCGGGTCAGCTACAGAAGCCCCGGGGGTTTAAGCCCTGCAGCATATAATATATATATAAAAGTTTTGATTTTTAGATTTGATCCTATTTTCCTGTTCTGTGATTTCAGAAAAAAAATTAATATTGGAGAAAGTGGGTTGCTTGGATTCAATCACATTCCTGATGATATTGTTGCCACCAAATACGATGCGTGCAAATGCACAGGAAAACGCCTATGAAAAGGTGAATGTCAGAGTTCTCAATAAAGCCATCAAAAATATGAATACTGCTGTTGATTCTAGATTATGACATGTAATAATAGCCTAAGTTTCTTTGTTGGCAAGTAATCAGGGAGCTAATGTTTATTAAACTAGCAATAGGATAGACAGGAAATGATGAAAAGTTCAACGAGTGTGTATCCTGAGTGAATGAACACTTCTGGAGTATTAATATTGGCTAACACTAATTTTTTCCACCATACAGTTAGCCTAAAAGCCCATTTTCCTATTACTAACTGTTAAAAATCCAATTCCATGGCTTTACCATGAACGTAACTATGTGAGGGACTGATGCTCATATCACCAAGATACTTACTGTAAATTGGGCTCTCATAGCAGCCAGGACAGAATTGCTTTTTTACAGTGTTTGTATACTTTTTATGCTTTTCATCAGACCATTATTGGCTTGGCTGCTATCTGACAAAATCTGTCTTGCTGAAGAAAGACCAGAACAAAAACTGCTCTCTATCTTTCATACAAATGTTGAGTCTGGTACCCGACTCATGACCCCCACAGCACCCCTCTTATGAAACATGCATTTCTGGTCTGCATGTTGGGCAAAATACTGAACCCCACTTTGTCCCCAATGCACCTGTAATAAAACTCACTGTACATTAAAACTGTGTGCACATTTTAAATCTATGCTCTATCAAAACAACATATTCAGTGCACATAGTGCTTGTTTCCAAACAGCAAAACCAACATAAGCTTTTACCTATTACCTTACCTTAGCTTTTACCTATTATCTTATTACCTTATACCCCTAATATCTCTTCCTTGTCAGCTGGCTCTGTCTCTGTCTCTTTCTGTGCTCCTCCTTTCTTCTCATTCTCTGTTTCTGCTTTGTTCTACATAAATGACAAGTGTTGTAATTATAGTCATGTTTTATATCCATCTAAACTTTCACAGAGGAGCTCTGACAGCCGAGCAAGACTTTGACACCCTCAGCGCTAATGCTTCACAGCCTATCATTAAAACAGACACTGGGGTAGGGACAAAGCAAGCGAGAGCACGCGTCATGTAACTCCTGACACTGTGGTTTTGAATTTGGCTTGTAGTGATATATTCCCATTACAAAACTATATTGGCGCAGGGAAAGTCAACGTCAGTGTGGTTACGGGCACAGGGGATGCTTCAGGCAGGGTTTTAACAGCAACAATTTTATCAACCTTAGAAATTAACACTGACAATGGGACATCTGCTGAGGGGGGTTTCTGCTCCCTTACTGAGCTTTATGTTTAAGTTTGACTGGCTTAAGTTGGACTGATTGGTTAATGGAGTGGGATACAAAGTTCATCCCTGAAACAGATGTTGAAAAAACCAGAGCACATACTGAATATAGTTGCCGACTTGGTGCAAAGGAAAATTATGTGATAAGATTAATGCCAGAACATCTACAAAAACTGGATTATTATTCAGCATATGGGTCATTCCTAGTATTCAGTGACATTTGAGTCCTCAGAACAGAACTTAGTGCATTTGGTATAAAAATTGGCCAATACATATTTTTAAAAGCTTGTCTTACACTATTAAATCCCCTCTACCATACAAAATACTGGATCCAAAATTATTTATTTTTACAATGACCACTGATTTATTTATTTTTATTTTTTAGCAAAAGCATCCCAAAATGCCCCAATCCATCTCTGTTCAAATTCTGTTGCTAATATAAGTTCTAAAACTTCAGAAAATTTACCGTTTTCATTACTGTTGCATAACCTTACTATAATATTCTACACCAGATGTTATTTTTTTCAACTATCATAAGTTACTATGGCCAAATCATGTTTGACACACACACACACACACACACACACACACACACACACACACACACACACATAGAATAAGAATAAGAATTAGAATAACCGTTATTTAATAACCCTTAATGTTGCTACTGGGGGAGCTCAGGTCTCTTTTGCGGGCACTATTCTCTCTTTGATTACTCTATAATTTCAACACTGTCTCTCGATCTTCAAACCGCACGGTTACATAGTGCCTTTTCACTGGATTCACTGTCTTTCTGCATTGATTTTTGAATTAAAGCCGCTGCTTTGCATAACCTACTCCAAACTCCTCTCACAGGTACTGAACTCTGGCTGTGTTGTCAAGGAAACACTCTGAAATGCATTTGTACCAACTAAAGCTTTTTGTTCAGCTAAACCCATAATTCAGAAAGACAGTGAAAGCAGCTTTAAAAGTCTCAGACTGGGGCTGTCATTCTAGTATAAAGCCTGAAAAACATGTTTTCATCTTTCATACTTGGATTTGACCACAGCTACAACTGAATACACTCATATACATGTACATATAGATATTGAAGTGTATGCCTCATCATGCAGAACACACATTTCACACACAGTTACACCAACCTTTTCAGAGACACAGACACAAAAAATATGTTTCATTGTTGGTCCAGGGAAACATGTTTGGATGTTCTTGACTAGCTCGGGGTAAATGATGTCATGATGCTGAAACTGTGCCCAGCAGCTCATTCACTTAACTAGGCAAATATCCACACACATAAGCACACGCACAGATATGCAGCCATCAACATTAGTCATTTATGGTTTGAGCCATTTTAACCAACAGGACAGCAAACAGCAAATTGCAGGAGAGGAGCCCATCATGCCATCTGCTGAAGCTTTATGGATGCCATAAAACATCTTGAACCAACACTGAGGTGATAAACCTTCTTGGGTCCCTTTCATGCACCCACACACACACACACACGCACACACAAACAGCCTCTTTCATTTATTATTATTTTCAAATGGAACTAATTTGACCTTTGAGCGATTTTGGGCCCTGCCACAGTTCAGTGCAGCATGATAATGGCACGATGTCCTTTACTTTAGTCAAACACACAGAAACACACGCACATACATGCACCCATATATTTGAACAGAAAGCACAATATATAATATGAAGATCTACAAATTCGCGCTCGCTACACCATAATAATGCCAAGATTTAGTGAACCACAGCACATAGTGTTGCTGTGTATATGTGCATGAGTACATATACACATATGTGATGACAAGTTATGCACTTGCCTAATACAGTTAAATGTAGAACAAATGTAGGACTTCAACTCTTTACTGACCTGACAGAATGTGGATTATAATTTGACATTCTCTTTAAATCCCCCACAGGCTTTCAAAATCTAAAAAAACATGAACATTTAGATGCACATGTATTTGTGTACATTCACATGGTTCACTGAGATTATAAAAGCTTGTTCATTCAATGGCTTATATGGTCTTTTTTGATTTTATGGCTTGCAGGGCTCACTACAGCACGCCTGAGTGATCTCAAACACACATCCAGACAGTCAGCACGGACGGTCATTTAGACAATTTATCACTAAGTGTATGCAAACACACTCACAGCCTCACATACACACAGATAGACACAGAGACACAGGCATGTTTTCAGGAGTAGACATAAGCAGGCAAAAGTTAAAAAAAAAAAAAAGCGTTAGAAACTTAGGAGATGCTGCTGAGGCAGAAGGGTAAAAAATAAAAACAAACAAAACAAACAACAGGAACTTGGAATGAAAATAAGACAGGGGTGATGCTCCAGGATTAAAAAAAAAAATCTTCCACCAGTACAAAATGCATCAATTATTGGATATGACAGTCACCCTGAGTGCTGTTTGCTCGGTTATTGCTACAGTTCAGCATCCTCTTCTGCCCTGATCTAGGTTCAGTGCCCAGCTATTTTTAAGAGTTTTAAAAATAATAATGGTTATTCTGTTATAGTCAAGTTTCTCACACTGTTTATCGACCTGAGATGTTCTGGTTCTAAAACCAGTTGCATTCTGTATGTGTAGAAACAGGAGACGTTCCCATGAACAAGCCGACAGTTCCATCAATTCGGAATGTACTTATAGGAGACTGACCGACAGACTGACCGACCGACCGACCGACCGACCGTCCGTCCTTCCTTCCTTCCTTCGTCTTATTTTCTTCCACTTATCTAATTCAGGGCTGCATGAGAAACAGGGTACATTCTGGACAGGTCACCAGTCTGCTGCAGGGTTTGTTTGTTTGTTAGTTTTTAATTTTTTGTAAACAGTGAACTTACTGTGGATCAGAGAAAATCTTGCAAGATGGCTGGTTGTATTGTTTATCTAGAAGCTTGTAGCATTTTAGTGCAAATACTTTATTCTGTTGAGCAGAGTAACCCGACCCTTTTATAGTAATTATGTGGTTGTAGACAAGTATGTGCAAGCTGAATGATATATATAAAATGAGCTTATTGTCAAATCTAAAATGAGATAATGCCACTTATAATGCCAACTTTATTTGCCGGTATTTTCTGGTTTCCAGCAAGAATCACAATTTTAACTTCCCTTAAAGCTGTCAAGCATCGGCTGTGTGGCAGGCAGGAATGAGGACCTCAATGTAGGACACTGGGCACGGATGTGAACATAAGTAGTTTTATTGCTGGAAGACAGAACAGGAACAAAAGCAGGAGTCGGGTACAGGAGCACACAGCGGGAGGAAAATACTGAAGACGAAGCAACAAGGGCTAAACACAGACTGGGCACTTAAATACACACACAGAGGAATTAGGGAACAGGCAACAGGTGGGGGCAAGGCTGAACAGAATTAACCAGACGAGACAAGGGGAAC
>VUQJ01033681.1:12477-33933 GCA_015108635.1 Andinoacara biseriatus | reverse complement strand
CATCTGTCAGATACCATCCTGAGCTCAGGTTTCTGTGTAAATTCTTTCAATCATGTCTACAGCTGTTCTCAACATTCCAAACTGGAGTCTGCCGGACTTCCCGGAGCTCACACACACATACACACAAACACACTTCTGCATCATGCTACTGTGCACAAAGGTCATCTGTGTTCTTTGGTAGTCTTAGTTAAAGTAAGAGTGTTAATACTATGAATTATTGCAAGTGTGCGCAGCCTTATAAGCGAGCAGCGAAACCTTGAGTGCCTGTGCGCTACAGGCGATTACTGCCACAACTGTGTACTTGAATTAGCCGCTAGCAAGCCGTATAATTACTCAAAAGCACGGCTCAGTCAGGCACTACTTGTTGAGCAGGTTGCCTAGGTGGCAAATGATGATGACATCAAGGAATGCAAGTGTGCTGATAGAGGCAAACTGAAAAAAGGGGCCAGATGTGACTCATTTGTAGTTATTTCTGTTACGTGCAACAAACGTGTGCATGCACTGGGTTGTAAATGTTAATGTGTGATGGTTGTTGTGTAATGAGTAGCACAAGCGGGGACTTTACATAGTCAGTGAAATGACACCCACTTCACACCACACATTCAGTATAACATTAGAAAAACATTTCATTCTGACTTTCATCCATTTCGGGCAGCATCAGTGAGTAACTTGCAGCTTCCTGTGGGCGGGTCTTTCTTTGAAATGTGATTCAAACCTATAATGGTTTTCTTTTGACTTCACTGAAAACAACTTAATCACATTAGGTATTTCTTATTATATAGTATGGTATCATGTCACTGCTTCTCATTGGTGTTCCAAGGCTAAAGGTGTGCCATAAAGAAGTTACAGGTGTACTGTGGAATTTTGTGACAACTATAGTTTATTACTCTGTTACCATACACAACAACAACAAAAAGGTTCAAACCGCTTGACCTTTTCTTTTCTTTTCTTTTTTTTTTTTAGATGTTCTCTCCGGATACTTCCTCCCACAATCTAAACACATTCATGTGAGGTTGTCAGCTGACTCTAAAATTGGTCCTACTGTAGGTGTGAGTCTGAGCACAGCTGGTTGCCTATCTCACTGTGTTAGCTCTGTGATGGACTAGTGACTTCCCCGGGTTATACTCACACACACACAACACCCCCATCTCCACAAAATCTAATAAATGGATACATTCACTGTATCAGTGCCACCAGATGCCACCTCCAGGAAGAAGAAGGGGAAAAGAGGGGAACATTGCTCACCTTCTTTTGCAAAGCAAACCACAAATACCCACAAGTGTGCAGTGGCATTATATTTATGTTATTATTTATATATATATAAACCCTCCCCACACTCCTATAAACCTTTCCCATTCTCTTACTACAACTTGAATGATGAAGATGATGAATTATGCAGCCGTGCAGACATAAATGTACAGAACTGCAAAGCCGACAAGAACATTACAGCTCTTCTGAAGGCACCACCTTTATCAGGGGCTTCATCAGGTGTTGCAGTATCTTCGCCCTTGGCCGTAACTTCTATTTCCGCTGAAGGTGTAGGTGGAACTGATCTCTTCATCCGAGTGATGAACATAGTTATGGGGAGTTATATAAATACCTTTATACCCCAAAATCCTAAAGTGAAAACTCTGCAATGCAGAATTCGATATTTTTAAAAAAACAAAATCCCTGTGAAGCCACAATAAGTGAACCGTGACACAGAGAGGGACGACTTTAAAAATATTTTGAAGCTGCATCATATCACAGAGATCTGCACCAAAATCAAACAGCAAATCAAAGTGCAGTAGTGTGATACTCATTTATAGCTGCAAAAAACACCCTTTTTAAGAAGGTGAAGTTTCCTAATGTTCAGATTTCATCTGAAAAAAAAAAAAAGGAAAAAGAAAGAAAGAAAACTGTCAATTTTTTTGTCATGTTCGAATGCTGCAGTGTCTGTATCTTTGGACTACTGCTGCCCATGCACCTTTCAACAAAGGCAACATTTAAATATGGTGAGCCATAACCAAAATCTGTATCATTTATTTGACTTTCAGAACCTATCAGGTCTGAAAGGTGCCACAGCTGTCTCCGGCATTATATGTTCAAAGCTTATGATGGTGTCAGCCACATTAGCTGAGCAACATGCTAACACCGGTTATTTTCCTGTTATTACAGGCACATTGCCATAAAATAAAACTTAAAAGTAAACCATAATAACCCATAAAATAAATCCACTGGATGTTCATTTCCTCAGATGCATGGAGATCATGAGCTTGGCTAAATGACGAGGTTGAATGTTACGGCAGAGTGGACTCTACTAGTGGCATGTTTGAGGGGAGTGACTGTAGGTTACAGTTGGACTGGAAAAAAGAAAAGCCCCGATGGTGCGTTTACTTGCCTCTTGCCACTCTGGGTACTTAGCTGTCCACTTGCCATCTGTCCGTACTTGGATACATATAATTGATGCACAACCTTCTGTCAGTTACTAGAATTAATTTTCCTTAAACTAAATGGGTCCTGATGATGTGCCAGTGAAACAGGATGGCAGCCACTAAAGCTGTTTAATAAATGGTCAAGTTTCAAATTCTTGCCAATCCAAACTGGAACCAACCTTTTTTCTTTCCTCACTTCGGACCAGATGTCAGGGGTGTTTTAAACTCTTGAGTTGGGGCAATTTGACACAGCTTGGAAGAAATCTCTGCCTTAAAATGTCACACTCAGACTCTCTTACATGGAGGCTTCAAAGTGGCAGTAAGTGGCTGTGAAGACAGAAAATTGGTTTGATTCTTTTTTTATTTCCAGTGGAGCTGCTTTTGTTAATTAAAAAATTTTATACGTATGAAATTGCACCATTGCCTCAGGAAGTATTACAGTTTGTAGTACAAGTAACACTCTCTATCCTTAGAGATTTGATTTGAATAAGGAAAAACTCTCCTAAATATTCCAGTTCGTTAAAAACCAGGGAGACAAATTAATAGAAGTTAAGTTTGTGATCTGGGAGGAGGGTGAGCAACTTACAGGACAAAGTCAATATACAAACAGAAAGAAAGTTTTAATAGTCGTTTTCTCCCCATCAACGTACATGCTGTACCCCCCCACTGTGGTAAGAAAAAAATCTCCCACACAGGCAGAGGGATGGGTGGGTGGGTTTGTGGGTGGGGTGTTTCCTGTGGATTCTGCATTACAACAGAGCACGTAGTATAAAACAAAGAACCTGATCCTAAAAATAAAAATGTGTAATTAATTGAATAAGCTATAACATATATGCAGCGTGTATTCTTTTCCATTGCGTCTGCCTTCCCTGGGACATCCCTTTGCCTGCTGACTTCCCATCAGCAGTTAAGAAAAAGGCCTCCTCTCATCGTGTCACCCTGAAAGCATTTCAAACACATTAATATGGGAGCAGAGAATGCCTGGATTCTGTTACAATGATCCAAATCAATGTTGACGTTTGGTATGAATAAAGAAGTGTGCTCATAATTGTTCTGAAAGCTCTTTTGGCAAGCTTACCCTTCTGGTTGCACAACAGCCTGATAAGGGAGAGTAGCTAGAACCAACAATTCTGGCTTCTATCACGTTGTACACTTGGACTCATACTCAACCCCTTAAAGTGGGTTATTCCGTTTTTTGAAAGCTAATATTAATTTGAACAGCCAGACAAAGTTTAATAACTTATATAATGTCATCCAACGTTGGTAAATCTGGCCATTTCTTTGTCATCGTCCTCTTTCTGGCGTGATTACCAAGCTTCAATTTGCCCATCGATGCTGTCACATTCCGGTGTGACATTCCAAAGTTTCTGTGTTTTGGAAACACAAAAGGCCAGATCCATTACCATGTAGATTGGGGTTCCCACCCTTCTTACCACATGTACCACCACCCAGACTAGTCGCATCACAAAGTAAAGTGGTAAATTCACTCAGACAAACACTGGACAGATAAAAAAGGTGTTTGCCTGCCTGGACATACCCATTTCCTGATCATTCCTTGCACTTCACGTCCCACTTAACCCCTCTCCGGGCCCTAGGATTGGTTTTTGTTACTGCCAAAGAAAATCCAGGATTGTTAAAGGGTTAAACCACTTGTTTTGACTGTAATTGATTGTAATAGATCTTTATAATCAGAGACGCAGCTCCATAATATAGTGGTTTACACATTTGCCGAGCAGGCAAAACATCCACAGGAAGACTGTGTTCCTGATGTTTTTATTACCAGTTTAATAAGGCCATACAAATATGTAGCTTATCAGAAAACAGTACAGCAACTATTCAGCTGTGCTGAATTCAACATGTTGATTGCTATTGTGTAACTTTACTGAGTAAATCAAAATTAAAATTGAGCTCTGGAGCTAAATGAACTCAAGGGCTCGATGGATGATTTTGTCCCACGGCCAGAGGCTCAAATGAAGTGTATCTGCTTATAAGTCTCCTGGGGCCAGAGAAACAAAACAGATACCACATGAATCAAAATATTCTTTTAATAGCTCTCCAAAAAGTCAATCCCATCTGTGTCCAAGTTTCCATGATTGCAAAAGTTCCCCGGTCCCGAAAACGTCAGGATGTTAACCATCAAGGACATGAAGAAACTGCTCTGATGGTTTAAATGTGTTGAGATTTTATGGAGTCAATCATTTACCAGCACATCCAGTTTGATTTGGAGCTTGTTGGACCTGTTGCACGTGGTAGTGACAGTTGGAATTAATGCAGTATTGATTAAACACTCACACACTGACTCATCCTACACATTGTTCTAGCTTTTGGGAATCAGTTTACCACTAACAACCTCTTCATTGAACGCACTCCTGTGATCTCAGTACACAAGTTTGGCTTGAGCAATAGTTGGAGTTTTCGTGGAAATAAACTGTTCCTTGTTTTTAGAGTCTCTGACTAATAGAGTTTTCACATAATGCTGACCACTTCCTCATTTCCAGCAGCAATCAGTGGTCAACAAAATTCAGTGCCAAGGATCATTTACCAGTTTATGCATACTGGGATATCCAGTGTGGTTTTCAGTGATCTATCAGGACTTTTTTTCCTTTCTCGTGGTTTCACTGTTAGTTGCAGATCCTTGAGAATGAAAAGTCTGATATATTAACTGATTTGTATGTGGAACATATACAGAGAGTATCAATCAAATGCTTGCCCAAAAAAATTGCCAGAAAGATGGTGTGGCATTGTTTGGGTCTGCATGAAGCCTTTATAATTATTCAAATTATGGAAAATCTGCAGCGCTGCATTTTTGAAAGAGGCTCTCAGGTAGCTGAGAACAGCTGATAAAAGGGGTACAGTTCACATCTGAAAATAGTCCTCGACAAAATCACTACTTCATCCAGTTTCAGTAACATTTGCTGAAAATAACAATGTCCAGTTGTTCTTGGACATTTCTGAGGATTTGATATTATTCAAAAACCTTTTAGCTTCATCAGCGTTTGGCCGCTGACACATTTACAGTCATTTTCACTCTGTACACCACCGCAGTGGATTTTAAATCAAACAATCAAAATCTGATTGAAGTGCAGACTTTCAGCTTTAATTAAAGTATCGTATCAACTGTTTAGAAATTTGAGACGGCAACAACACCAGGTATCCCAGACTGAGATGAAATGGTTTTAAAATTATGCACAAGACATCTAAAAGTATTTGTTGGAATGAGGTCAAAAAGAAAAGGATACTGAGTGCAAAGGTTATTTCTTTTTCCTATGTTTTTACTGAGGAATATGTAAAACACAAGCAATTGCAGGTTAATAATGGCACCAGATGAAAAAGTCTGAATCATAAACATAAAACAACAGCATAACAAACAACAATACCAGAGAACAGACTCCTGCCCAGTTTTCTCACACCAAAATAAGATCCTGGTCAAAAACCCCAGAAAATCCCCACTAATTAAAAAAGAATCTTTTTTAGACTTTAGGGAAACTCGGTGTATTTGTAACTCCTGCCTATAAAACATATTCTACTATTGCTGTCACATGGGACCTCAAAACCAAACAGACTCCCCGGGCCCTGACTTGCGGCTTTAGGAGCGGGACTCTAGAGGACTGGTACAGAAGAGGGGTCGGCAAGGGGCTGTGAGACTCTGGAGAGTGTGTGGCTCGGTTCCAGTGTTGGTAGAGAGCAGCATGTTCAGACTTGCAGCATCAATTGAGCAGACACATGGGTTCAGCTTCATTAACTCTCTGTCACTGAGCTCACTGTCTGTGCTGCCAACACTGCCACTCATCAGTCAGCAAGCTTGTCAGTTGCATACACCCACAAACACACACACACGCGCGCACACACACACAAACACATGCACAGACAAGTCAGTGTCCCAGTATTCCCATGAGAACACATTCATTTTAGATTTTCATAGTCACTCAGTTTCAGTTACTGATTAGGAGACTGTGGGATTACAGGTCTACATGTATATGATCATGCACATGGGGTCACTGTATACCTGTGATTTTGATGTTCAGGTCAACCTGATTTGACAGGACCTTCCCCGAGGGCTCAATAAAGTTCAATCTAATCTTAACATACTGTTTGTGAAAAGAACCTCAGAGCACTGACTCAAATATTGTGCTTATAATGAATGTATGATGTTCATTTCTAGCTCCATATTGGACTCTATGAGAGAACGTCTACATGATTCACAGTTACAGCTATGCTGTTACACTTTCCTGGGCCTTGTTGTAGCCCCTCAGATCATCTGTTATCTGAAACAAGCTGTTTTACTGGAGCTCACAACCTTGGTTTCAGAACCTGGTGTTCTCCTTGAGACAACTGTTCATTGTGATTTTGGCGTTATATAAATCAATTTAATTTAAGTAAATTAATTAAATTCAACCAGGCAAGGTGTTACCACCTCCTCCACAGGCTAGAGTGAAGCTACACAGCAGAGAAGAGTCCAACAACGGATGGAGGCGGGACAGGACCTCCCCCTCCCCAAGTCTAGATGCTGTTGACAAAGATGATGCAGGTGGAGAGTCATTTGACAGGATGAAATGAAGATGAGGTGGAGGTAGATACCATGAATGAGGGCCTGAATGGCAGAAAGACAGAAGAGCGCTGAGATTTAAAGCATGCGGGACAGCAGCTGATTTGCTTGCAGAAGATGGGCAAGAAAATGATTGGACCAGAGTGATGACGACTCAACTGAGTCAGAGAGACTATTGCATATAAAGTCAAATGGTTCTGCTTTTGTCAAATGACAGAATCTCTCTGCACTGTTGCTTATAACTGCTTTTATACAAATAAAACCTTTTTTCTCTGTGAAGTGGTTTAAAGAATTAAACACTTGCAGGGTGGGGGCTGGAGTCTATCCCACCTGCCATGGAGCAAGAGGCTTGGTACACCCTGTATAGGTCAACAGTCTGTCGCAGGGCTAACGCAAAGAGACAGACAACCATTCACACTCACTTTCACACCTATGGGGCAATTTACAATCACCAGTTAACCTGACCCCACCAACTGCATGTCTTTGGACTGTGAGAGGAAGCCAGAGTACCCGGAGAGAGCCCACCCAGGCACAGAGAGAACAGACGCCACACAAAAAGGCCAGATGGTGGATTTGAACCCAAGACCTTCTTGCTGTGAGGCACCAGTGCAAACCACCACATTATGCAAATAAAAATAAAATCTGTTTAAGTGTACTTTCAGTTCAACTTTCTGTAACTTGTTGCTTTCATATGACATGCCATGTCATATGTCACATTAGAGAAATTTAGAGGCTAGAGGCAAGAACATCCTGGGTTCAAATCCAAAATTCTGTTTGGAGCTTGCATGCACTTCCCATGCTTGTGTGGCTTCCACAGTCCTAAAACATGTGTGGATTAGGATATGGCCATACTGTAGGTGTGAGAATGACTGCCTGTCTTTCAGCCCTGTGACAGACTGGCAGCTTGTCCTTCTCCCCCCATGGTCCAAAACTGGATGAACAGATGTAATAGTTTAAGACACTAACTATCTTTTTTTTAAGTATCAGTGGGGTGGCTGTATTGTCATTACTCTACTATAATGTTGAGAAGAGAATAATTCCATTTAATGTGAAATACTTTTTTGATCTTACTATAGTATGACATGAAGTGTGAATGGCTTAGATATGCTGATATGCTCATAAAATATAGAACATCACTTTTAAAAAATAAGAATCCAAAATAATGCCAAAGAGACATTTCAGTTGTTGTAAGAAAAGCAAAGGTTCTTATCCCCTTGTATAAAACAAGCTCTTCTCTCTGTGCTGCGATCTGTAAGTGTTCACTTTCTGAAAAAGTAAAACTAGCTGGCAAATTTTCACAGCTCAGAGACAATTTAAATGTATAATGACTTGTTTATTGTTCCAATTTCCATTATTTGGGCAGGCGGTTACACACACACACACACACACACACACACACACACAGAGAGAGAGAGAGAGAGAGAGAGAGCCCCTCCTGCCTCCTCCGGTTTCCTGTCAAAGCAGAGTGAGTGTGTTTGCGTATTTACGGTGTGTGTGTGTGTGTATGGATGGTTCAGCAGTGACTCTCCAGCTGCTGAGCGGAGTGGAGCGCACCGTACAACGTGCACACAAAGCTAACACTCTCCGCGGGACTCTCTTTTACTTCTTTACCGTTAATGTGAATGAGAATCTTGGGACAGGGGGACGCGGAAACATGAAGGGACGGCGCTGCTCTTTAAGTGTTTGGAGAGCTTTATCTGTCTTTCTCGTATCTGTGTTTCTGGAGGCCAGGGCTGCCGGTGAGTTAAACATTCTCCAAACTTTGACAAAGTATCTGCTTGTTCACTGTTATGAGCTCACTGCACTCAGCGTTAATGCCAGTGGATGCCGTATTTAAAGCGAGCTCGGATTCCTGTAGTTTAAATGGGACTGGGGAAAGTTTTCCCTCCAGCACGTTACGCGTGGCTCTCCGCAGAGCCGAGAACAGCGAGGCGTAACAGGTGACTCACGGAGCGGGCTGATACACTGCTCTGTTATGCTTCCTATGCAGCCTAAAGTGTATCCACAGAGTGCATAAAAAAAAACTTTCCCCCTCACTGTCTGATAACCTTTCACTGCAGTTTAGATAACTGCCAGATGATCTATTGGTTATCAGGTTTCAGTAGACTGATTATTTTAAACGATGTTTCTGGACAATCATAAAAGTTATGTGTCTGAAAATCATGGTCCAAAGTGATTTGTGTTGTACAGCCTCACACTTGTGGTTAACCCATGCAGCCTCTTGCGCATGCATAACTTTTGCTGCACTACTGACTGCATTACTTTAAAGGGGCACTACTCCAGTTTTACGCGCGATGCCCGTAAGACACGCACAGCGTGCCTTACAAACAGATGAGGACATGTAACAGGCACGGTGTCCCATAAAATGCACTAAAGAGCTGCATTATAGGAGTTGCGGGATCTTTCAGCAGGAGCCCTGTTTGGGATAAAAGGACAAATTTCTATTACTTAATGTGTGAGCCCCTCGAGAAAGTAAAGCTAAATTGTGTGACTGACCCATTCGGATAGAATGAAAAAAACACACTCAGTTTCTTACTGAAACATTTTTTATGCATTTACGGTTCATTCCATCAGGTGGAAAGTCTTGTATATCATTTCGTACAATATTTTAAATGCAGTTCTAAAGAGGTGTGGAACACTGGTTAGGCCTCCAGTTCCTCAGTTCCTATAGGATCATAGTGAAGAAGAGTTTTTATCCATTAGGAATTTCCCTTTCCTTGTAAGCAGTTTGCGTGGCAGCAGTGCTGCTTTCCCTCCAGTCAGTTAAATAGTCCTGGCCACTTTCCATCTGTCACACCATGATAATTGTAATGTCAGTAAACCACTGAAACTTCCCCTTGTTGACATGTGGTTGGATCAACTGTAACATAATATTGATAAGAAGATGAAAACTCAAGTCGTATCTTTTGTTGTCCTCATTAGACTTCTCCTTCCCTTCTTCCCCCTGTCTCCTGTTTGTTCCTGCCCTCCTCCCACAGCGGGGGCCTATTTTGAACCTGGAAATCCCGCATACCACAGGGACTGTGTGGTCTTGCTGCATTATGTGTCACAAATAGACACACACAAGCACAAAAAGACATACAAACTTCCACCCACATGCTCTCACGCGCCTAGTACACGCAAAAACACAAGCATTCGCACACACACATTCCATGTTATTCCTCCAGAACACCTCAAGTTCCAGGAAGCTCCTCGCTACTATCCCAGCGCTGGAGCAGCTTGACATCTTTGGTTATCCAAACAGCAGAGCTGGACCATGTTGTTTTTACCTTCTCCTTTCTTGCTCGCTTCCAGCTGATGTCGATAACCATCCGCTCAGCAGGATGTCACAGGAAGGTCCCGTCTTCCTTCCTTTCCACGGAATCTTCATCGTGTTGGGGCAGATGTCACTGTGCATTTCCCAATCCTTGCGCTCAGCCAAGACATTTTTTTTGTATTGTTTTTTGAAGTTGTGAGTCATGAAAAACGGGTGAAACTGAACAGTAGGCTTTACTGAAAAGGGGATTTGTACTCGTCAAGATGTATATTCTGATTAGAGAGCTCTTCTTTTGTGTGGGGCAGGTTTACACTGACTGTACTGTGTTTGAGCCTGGAGAAGAGAAAGGCTCGCCATCTTTAAGCTGTCTGAGGTGACTCCCTTTGATTCTTTTTAACCATATTTGTCGAATCTTCACCCTCGATTCGCTTCGCTGGAGTATTCGCGTCTCAGAGAAGAAGGAAGGATGGTGGCAGAGGGGAGACTAAGAGAGAGAGAGAGAGAGAGTTAAGAGGAGGAAGATAAAGACGGGGAGGAATGAGAGGATTAGGGCCAAACTGGAGTGAGAGGTGGATTAAAAGAGGTGGGAGGATAACTTTCAGGAGCAGAGGGGGAGAACTGAGCCGCCTGCTGTGGCAGTTATGTAGCCCCGAGCAGCCTTCTGCCAGTTGTCTCTGCACATTTCAGTGACAGGGCTGCGGGGGAAAAGAATAAGGGTTCTTGTTTCCACTCAGATATTTTCACATTTTTATTCGCTGTATTGCTCCAGAAAAGTGTCAATGGTAAAAACTATTTCAGGGGATTTATAGGATTAAATCTGGAAGAACTGTAGCTTCACACTGGAATGTGTCCTCATTAAGCCAAAAGCAGAGTTGAAATGTCAGCATACTAAATGCTCTGAAATCATTTTTTTTTTTAAATGGTATATTTGTTTTGTTTGGTTTTTTCACGTGTGAGTCCGTGTGAGTGCAGAAATGTTTCCCCTCTGTGTTAAAGCAGGACTCCAGTACTCACAGTGAGGATGTAGTTGATTTGGAGCCCGTTAATTCGGGGCCTTGAAGTGATACGCACTTATCAGATGTTTGCCTGGTGTGCAAATTTTTCACTGTTTCCAGCAGTCTTTCCTGTATAATGGTGATAAACTGCAGTCAGGTTTCCTGTCTGTCCTCCCATCCACAGTTAGCTCGTGCCCTGAGCGGTTTGGAAAAATGAGGAAAGAGGAAAAGAAGCAGCGAGGGAGTAGCTTAGCTGATATCACGGTGTGCTCTGTAGTCTTTTACTTAGCATTTCTGTTTCTATACATGGATTTATTGTTGTTTAGATAGTGTTAGAGAACACTGGCTGTGATGGCAAGTTTTTGCTGCAGCGCTATAGGTGGTCAAAATGAAATCTGTCATATACGAATAGTTTGAAAAAAAAAGTGTAATACCATCCCTGCCGAGAATTAGATGAATTAGATGCCACCAGCCTTCATCTTTAAAGTTATCTATAAAGATAAAGGTCAGAAACTGGCACAGTTTAGTTAGTTTAGCTTAGCATTAAGATTGAAAACAGGGGCGAAGAGCAGCCTGGCCCTGTCTATAAATAAATAAAATAGCTAGCCCACACTTATAAAATTTATAGATTAATATATTATGTCTCACTTGTTTCTTATATACCGTCATTTTGGCTCTGTAGGCCATTGTGCTGTACATTAGCTGCTTTTTAATATTTTTATTTCATTTTATATTATTTAATTCATAATAAATAAGATATTACATGCTCATTGGTAATTTGGGTTAGTGTGTGTTTTTTTTGTTAGCTGACAAAGTCTGTCTCCAGCCTTAGTGCTAAGCTAATGAGCCAAAAACATTCTGATCTACTGTTTCTGGTCCTTTATGTGCCACTATAACAGCTTCAACCTCCCAAGATATGGAATAAAATCTCGCTGTGAATGCAGAAGACCTCTTCTCCACCAATGTGGTGCTTAATCTTCATCCTGCTCCATGGTGCCAAGAAGCTAGCTCTGGGACAACAAGGCAGAAAGTTAGAACCATTTAATCAGTAGCTATGAGTGTTTATTGGAATTTTTGATCATTCTTCCAGAAGTGCATTTGTGAGGTCGGACACTGATCTTGGATGAGAAGGCCAGGCTCACAGTCGCCACTCTAATTCATCCCAAAGGTGTTCTATCAGGTTGAGGTCAGGACTCTGTGCAGGCCAGACAAGTTCTTCCACACCAAACTCGCTCATCCATGTCTTTATGGACCTGCTTTGTGCACTGGTGTGCAGTCATGTTGGAACAGGAAGGGACCATCCCCAAAATGTTCCCACAAAGTTGGGATGAAATTGTCCAAAATGTCTCAGCATGCTAAAGCATTAAGAGTTCCTTTCGCTGGAACTAAGGGGCCGAGCCCAACTCCTGAAAACCCCACACCCCCCTCCACCAAACTTTATACTTGACAAGTACTGTTCTCCTTGCAACCGTCAAACTCAGACTCATCCATCAAATTGCCAGAGAGAGAAGCGTGAATCATCACTCTCCACTGCTCTAGAGTCCAGTGGCGATGTGCTTTACACCTCTGCATCCAACGCTTTGCATTGTGCTTGGTGATGTAATGCTTGGAACTGCTCGGCCATTCCATGAAACTCTCTACACACTGTTCTTGATCTACTCTGTAGGCCACATGAAGTTTGGAGTCACAGAGCAATTGACTGTGGAAAGTTGGTGACCTCTTTGCACTATGTGCCTCAGCATCCACTGACCCCACTCTGTGACTTTACATGGCCTGAGTTACTGTCATTCCCAGTCACTTAGAATACCACCTACTGCCAGCTGCACAACTGGACTTGTTGCACAGGTGGCATCCTGTCACGTACCACGCTGGAAATCACTGAGCTCCTGAGAGCGACCCATTCTTTCACAAATGTTTGTAGAAGCAGTCTGCACGCCTAGGTGCTTGAACACCTGAATTCAGTGATTTAAATGGGTGAGTGAATGCATTTGGCAGTATAGTGTACTTTTCACTCTTCACTTTCTCTGCCACTAACAAGTTGTTTTTTTATTGTGGTCTGAGTGCCAGATGGAAGTCAGTCACAGTAGCATGATTCCCCTCGTGCAGCATGAAGAGATCTTATATTTCAATTACAGCTCCTTCAGAAGCCATGAAGAGCACAGTTAATGACAGTCCACACTTTTCTCCTCCACTTTCCCGAGATTTACCGAGGTCGCTTGTGCTTTCATACTATAATTCTTACACATGGACTCGCAGCAGGAAAAAGTGCATGTGGTAATAAAAGAAGATTCTTGAGAAGAGCTTTAGCAGCTGGAACAATGACCCAAATCACACCACAGACCTTCATGCACAGTTAACCTTCAAATCGCTGCACCGGCACAGTCTGCTGAAACTTCAAAGTAAAGTGGGTAAGGCTGCCATCTCCACCCATCTACGATCAGAAGTGCTGTTAACATAAATTCTCAATTCAATTTTGCAATAGTCTTCCTGTTTAGACATACAATAAGGATTGTTAGCAGAATAGAAAAAACAGTTATAGATACTGTAAAATAGACCAGCAGTCACTATTAATGAGCTCTTAATGTGTAATCAGTATTGCACAAGTGTACAATAAAGATTAATCAACATCATAAAATTCTTAGTGGGCTCAGTGTGTAACTCTAGCCGTGTTACTTATTCAGAATGATGTAGTTTCTGTGGCACTTTGCTGCACTAAATCAGCCACTTTTATTTGTCTCTGAGGTTGTGTGTGGGTGTGAGTGCTCTGCTATTTCACGCTCTCTGTCCTGCCCCAAACTAGGCTCGGTGTGACGGAATGTGCCTTGAAAATATATTAACTGCGCTTCCTGTTAAATGAATAACCCGGCCTGTGCAGACTATGATCGGGTGTCACCCACCCATGTAAACACACACTGCAAACTGAGGCCTTAATGGAGAATCTGTGGAGTTTAGTGGTGCATAGGGAGGGTAATGAGCACCCGAAGCCCTCCTCTGGTCTGGTCGGGTTTTACACTTGGACTTCGCAGACGTGCTGGTGTGTCAGTTGATTTTACGATAGCACAGACTGCAGTTGTTTTGTCTGTGCTTTAGATTTCAGATGTGTGAGGGCTGTTGTTGTTGTTGTTTGCCAGCTAGGGGCCCCTTTCATCAGACTGAATTGGCTATCTATCATATCAGATATCATCTTTCTTCACTCACTCTGTGAAGGAGTCTCTTAAGGATGTATTTATCTGAAAATGCCTGAAAATCTGATGATGTTAAGTAAAGGAGGTAATCTAAGAATTCTTTACAGCAGTATGTTTCATTAGCTCATGTAGCGAGCCTTTCGAGCATTTCATGACTGACGTAAATTGCTTCTTTCTGAGTCAGTGATTGTAACTCATTGACTCAGAGGTAGCTGAACAAATACACATGAAGTCAAATTAAATCATGACGCTCTCCCACTACAATCACTTTCAGACCATCCTGTTGTAGTGTCTCTCTGCCTTCAGTCTGGTCCTCAGTAAGCAGGCTGCAGGTGCACTGAGTTCAGGAGACAGCTGAGGATATTCCATCCTTAAAACCAGCTATGGACATATGTTAAACATCTTTGACCTGCTGTATAGCGAAACACTTCCATCAGCAGTAAAATGACAAACGTCGGCTCTGCTTGTAGCCATGCATATTCAAAGCACCCAAACCAAGATGGAAGCATAACAGTGTTTGACAAATGAGGTGGTATGGGTTTTTTCACCATGAGCTGTTCCATGTTTTTCTCTGCACTTTCCTCTTTGCTTTTTTTTTTTTCATTTTTTGCAAACTGCAACTTGGCTTCTCTTTGTTTTTTCTTTAACATGGACTTATTGAGCTCATTTCCAGCTCATATTTTTATTTCAATAGCCTTTCATGGCTGACAACTCAAAAGAAGGTCACCCTTAGTTTAAGCCAATTTTCTTCGGATTGGTTGTCCCTCACTAGCAAACTTGAGCAGCAGGCAGGTGGAGCTACTGTGTTCATAGGCATAGCCGTGTGCCTGAGATAACCAGATAAAGGATATGTCCTGTCAGTGAAATCATACAGAGCCAAGAGTAGTAAAAGACTAAAATGGAGCATTTAGAGGTGTCTGAAGCAAGAGCGCTGGGTTCATGCTTGCATGTCCGCTGAGCTAATTTTTTTTTTTTTAAACTTTGGCTTTTTACATTACATGTCTATATGACAATAATGAGAGCATAACACATCCACTGAAAGCTTACTGAGGGCTTTGCCTCTGAATCCTCTAAGGTTTGAAATCCTTTCAGTTGTTGATGATTAACGTTTCGCTGCACTCCTTCTATTCACCGTGTTAAAGATTTATTTAAGTGCAAGACTTTGTTGTCCACGTGAGATTGCTGTTGCTTTTGACAAAACACCTTTGATGTGTGTGTACTTTCGAAGTCTAGTTTCACTGTGATCAATATTGGCTATATCGCCCACGAAGTTCTCTTGATAAAGAAAACGTATTCAAATTGGAAACATCCAAGAGAGTTGAAGCTGAAGTAACTTGGGCTTCAGTATATTTCTGAAAGTAAATGGTAAAACCCAGGGACTCATTTTTTTTTCTTTTTCACTTATTATTGTGCGGCGTTAGTGTAGCTAGTAAAGGAGCCACTAGATCAAACATTATCAGGTCTGCAAACACAAACTGTGCATAAAAGATGGACATAGCCACTGAAACACCATCCACTGGTTGCTGGACTCATATTTTGAAGTCTCAATGTTAGTGTTTTCAAGCCTACAACTGCCATGTTGTTTTTTCAGTAGTCAGAAGTGATTGGACGAGAGTGTGGAGTGCTGAGTTATCAGCAAGAATGAAGAATTTGTACTAGGCTGTAAATATACTTTTTAATCTACTATAGCTGGGTATTTTATAATGAGCCCACCTCAAGTGGCTGCTCCAGGAACTGCAGTTTTTGGCACTTTAGTTGTGACTTCACTCTTCAGCCCAGAGATTGGTTTGAACCGGAGGTGTAGGAAAAGATTCAGAGTTCAGAGTTCTGCTCAGTGAAGCTGAACCTTGACAGATTCTTGGAGGCATTGAGGCCTTAAGCTCAGACCTCCCAGCACAAGAAGAGTTTCCACAACACTGAAATCATCCTTTTGCACCGCAACACCTGCACACTGTACACAGAGCTTCTGTCCCACCCAGAGACTAAAGATTATTTGAACATAAAGCCACACAGAGAACTCTTCCTGCCCATTGTAGACTTCAAAATAAAGCTTTAAACGGCATATTTAATCCCTGTAACCTCGATATGAGATCGTGGCTTAGCTTGTTGTTTTACAGTTTCTCCCAGGCCAGCAGTCCGGCGGCTTGGAGTCAGACAGACAGGTCTGAACATGTCACAGATCAAAAGAAGATCAGAGAGGCGTAGGCGGTTTGAGCCATGCGAAGGAGAATGGCAAGGATAAGATTGAACTGATTGCATGAGCCACTGTAGGCACCGGAGGCAGTGCCTTCCAATCATCCAGAGATTAGATCAAAAAAATATCTGAGAGCTGATTGTTTTTTTGTTTTTTTTGTTGTTTTTTTACGAGGTAGAAATGAAGACAGAAAGGGCTGTTGTAGGCATTTCTTAAGCAGGAACATGAGAACTGATTTCAGCCCAAAACTTTGCAAACATGAAAAACAAATGACAAATAGCATCATGTGATGGCATTGCCACTTCTAAGTCTGTGCCCCTGTTTCAAATTTAGCCACATTATGCATCATGTTCTTTGAGTCATTTCTTGCATGGTTTTAACTTTGCAAGTCACATATTGATCCATCCTGCTCTAATTTCCTGTAAAACTGCACCATTTAGAACCAAGTGTAAAAGTTCAAACCCTCTTTTATTCACAACTTTTAATAAAAATTAAGGACATTTGCATTTGCATAAAGATCTTGAAGACATTTCAAAGATCCTGGGAGGTTTAGAAGGACCCCTTCGAAATGTGTAGTGTATAGTGTACAGTGTTGCAAGGACCTGGATATGCAAATGCTTACACACTAGAGTTTAAAGTTGTTTATCTGAAGGATATAGAGGTAAGGAAATGCTGTAGCTTGATACAGGCTAAGTATTGATTCGGTTGTGGTTGTCTGTGTTAGCGCTTAAGTCTGGCTTTGACCTCTTTCTGTGTAGCTTCCTGGTTTCTGTTGGACCCATTTAGCACATTTGAGGTGGCTGATCTAGGCATAGAGTGCGGTTAAGAGACTGAATCATGAACGTGAAATGTTTCCCTGGTAGTGGCTGTCTATGTTGACAGCTGTTCACGGTTCAAACAATAGTTAAATCAGGCAGCTGATGCTTTCATTTTTCTCCGACCTACTTTATGTATAACTGTATACAGGTAACAGTGTTGCATACAGACATACTCATTTTTTACACCTCATACACTCCCACACTCCCCTGTGGAACATGTTTGCTCCCCACTGGTCAATGCTGCCCAAGGTGGCGGGCACTCGGTGATTCCGAGGCACAGGGCTCTGTTTTTCGGCATGGTTGTTGGCCAGCTCCCATGGGTGGGCGCGGGCTGCTTCTGCGCAAGGGGAGGGGGGTTCTGCTCGGCATTGAGCGTTCTCGGGCGCATGGGGTTCCGCCCTGGCTCGTGCGGGGGATGAACGGCCTGTTGATTGGGCAGCTGCCCATTGTTGCTGGTTCTCTGGGGCTCTTGCCGTTTGGCTGTGGGAGCCCCAGCTGGGACTGCCCTCCTCCTTCTCTTGGGTTGGACACAATATTGTCATCAGGATATGTGGTCTTGGGGCTTCAGTGCTCATCTACGGGCGGCCTGGGTTCCCTGAGTGTATCTCTGGCTCTGGGGGTCATTGTTGCAGCTTCTCCATGGCTTTACCAAGACAAACACACACACACACACACACAAGCAAGAGAACAAGAGTATGTGTTTGTTGTATTCTTCTCTTTCCGGGATGCAGTGATTAGAGATTTAAACATGCCACCACATTCACTGTATATATGCTTTATTGTTCATTATCTAATACAATAAATTGTTTTTCCTCAGCTTTTTATAGTCAGGTATTTTATTTATGTTGTATATTGAGTCGTACCTTCTTTTCTCATTTCTGAATCATAAGCGCTTGCTTAGTTTTGTGTTCATGTGTGCAGTAGTTTCGGTTTGTATCAGCATATTATTGTCCTTGTAAACACATCACGTATTTCTTTGAGGCTTCATTTTTCCATATAGGTTTGGCAGAAGCTGTAGCTCCTCATATTTAGCTGTTCAGTGAATTTTAAGGCAGAATGTTTTTCAGAATTTGCAAAAATTTCTAGATGGGGGTGCTGGATGTATATTAATGAGAAATAAAATGAACTTTTTTGATTTTAGCAAATGGCTGCAATGAAACAAATTACAGGAAGTTAAATACAGGAAGAGTTCAGTTCCAGGCGCTTGTTCCACTAGTTACAACAGTGTGAATAAACTGAACATAAAATATATCCGTCCTTCCATGCATCCATCCATCCATGCATCCATCTATTTTCTTCCACTTATGCGGGGATGGGTCACAGGGGCAGCAGCCTAAGCAGAGAACCCCAGGCTTCCCTCTCCCCAGCCACCTCCACCAGCTCATCCAGGGGGACCCCAAGGCATTCCCAGGCTAGCCGGGACATATAATCTCTCCAGTGTGTCCTGGGTCTGCCCCGAGGTCTCCTCCTAGTTGGACATGCCCAGGACACCTCACCCAAGAGGCTCCCAGGAGGCATCCTAGTAAAATGCCTGAACCAACTCAACTGGCTCCTTTCAATGTGGAGCAGCAGCGGCTCTACTTTGAGCCCCTCCCAAATAGTTGCATTCCTCACCCTATCTCTAAGGGAGAGGCCAGCCACCCTTTTGAAGAAGCTCAATTCTACCGCTTGTATTTATACGCCGCAATCTTATTCTTGACTTATTTGTGATTACCCAAAGCTTGTGACCATAGGCAAGGGTAGGGACGTAGATTGATCAGTAAATTGACAGCTTAGCTTTCACGCTCAGGTTCCTCTTCACCACGACAGACAGACAGCATCCACATCTCTGTAGACGCAGCCCCGATTCATCTGTCAATCTCCCGTTCCTTTCTCCTGTCACTCTTGAACAAGACCCCAAGATACCTGAACTCCTCCACCTGTGGCGGCAACTCGTCCCTGAGCCGGAGTGGGGACGCCACCCTTTTACGGCTAATGACCAGACTCTCATGCCAGCCGCTTCACACTCAGCTGTGAACCATTTCAATGCGAACTGGAGGCCACCACCGAATGATGCCAACAGGACCACATCGTCCACAAAGAGCAGAGATTCTCAGGCCACCAAGGTGGAAGCCTTCCACCCCATGGCTATGCCTAGAAATTTTGTTCACAAAAATTCTGAACAGAATCAGTGACAAAGGGCAGTCCTGACGAACACCCACAGGAAAGGAGTTTGACTTATTGCCGGCAAAAGAGACCAAGTTCTTGCTGCGGTTGTACGGGGACTGAATGGCTGGCAACAGCAGGCCACCCCATACTCCCGCAGCACCTCCCACAGGATACCCAGAGGGACGTGGTCAAATGCCATCTTCAAGTCCACAAAACACATATAGCCTGGAGGGGCAAACTCCCATGCACACTCGAATATTCTTGAGAGGATGAAGAGCTGGTCCAGCATTCCACAACTAGGAAAAAAACTGCATTTTTCCTTTTGAATCCGAGGTTCAACTAATGTACGGACCTTCCCTTACAGCACCCTGGCATAGACCTTGCTGGGGAGACTAAGGAGTGTGATCCCCTGATAGGTGGGGCACACCGTCCGGTCTCCCCTCTTAAAGATAGGGACTACCAGCCTGGTCTGCCAATCCAGTGGCACTGCTCAGATCTCCACGTGGTGTTGCAGAGGCATGTCAACCAAGGCAGTCCTGTGCCTTCAGGAACTCAGGGTGAATCTCATCCACCCCAGCGGCTTTGCCACCAAGTAGTTGTTTAACCGCCTCAGTGACCTCACCCCCAGTGATGGGCAAGTCATCCCCATCATCGCCCATAAAATATACTTACAGAAAAAACTCGTACGATGCTTTGGAGGATCTTGAAGTGTTCCTGTTTGAGGTCATTAAAAAAAAATTCTCAGGAGCTCCTTAGGTGTGCGGACTTTAATCTTTATTCTAGGAACTTGAAGTGTTCCACATTTCTTCACCAATTAGATTTTGTCTTCTTTGTACTGGTGAGGACATTTTGACTACTGTGACAGCAGTACTTGATGGAAACATGGAACTAATGCACATTTTGTGTGTGTGTGTGTTTTGCAGGTCTTCCCTTTTACCACATGCATCAACTTTGTAAGTTCTGTGATCTGCAGCTTTCCTCCTGTAACGGCATAGGTACCTGCGAGACCAACTGCTCCATCTCATCCACTTGTGAATACTCCACTGAGGTCTGTGTTTCTATCTGGTAAGTACCCAAGAGACTATCTTCATCCCTGAAATGTGATTAAGTAAGTAGATGGCATCTAGATGGCTCTTAAAGTATAAAGTGCTAAGTATTATACCTGTGTGTTTTTAAGGAGGAAGAATGAGACCAGCTTCACAATAGAAACTCTCTGTCACAACCCAGCCATACCGCTGTACGGCATTATGCTGGATGACTACAACAGCTCCACCTGTGTGATGAAGGAAAAGAACACAACAAGTGGGATGGCTCATTTCTGCTCCTGTGCTGAAGAGGAGTGTAACAACAGACTAATATTCTCCCCAAGTGAGTACCTAAAAAAATCAGAATTAACTTAAAGCTGCATTTACATTTTCCTGAAACCAAAGAGGATCATTTCTGGAGTTCCCCAGTTTACAATCTTTCAGCTCATTCTTATAGTTTCACAAACTTCAACTTTTTTGGTTTAGTCATTTTTAGCAGCACAGCAATGCAAAATTAGCGGTCTTTCAAAACAATTTGGCTCCTTCGCTCGGGCTATGTTGACAGTTAAAAAAAAAAAAGTGCAAACTGCTCCTTTCTCTGAAAGTTTTGTTTTGAAAGTGTTTGGCTACACAGCAAAAAAAAACACAGAACTCATTCTAACCACACCAGCTCTGAGCTAACCAAATGCATTCAAGTGTGGAAAAAGAAACAAATAACAGAAAAAGATGACAGACAGCAAAAAGATCATTTTGATCTTGTCTACACAGCCATTATTGCACACATGCTTGATCAACCCTAAAATCAACAGCTTTCAGAATGACACATCAGCACTCCTTCTTCATATTTGACTTGAAAGTCGATCAGTTATCCTTTG
>VUQJ01033674.1:81887-92212 GCA_015108635.1 Andinoacara biseriatus | reverse complement strand
GCATTAAAGTCTTTTCTGACGCAAATCAAATCAGACATAGCGAACAATATATATATATATATATATATATATATATATATATATATATATATATATACACATATTGTATTAAAATAAATGCTCAAAATGACTCATTTCGATTAAAAAGGTTTTAATTATAATGTCTGAAATCCTTTTGGCCACCTATCAGTGTCACTTCACAAAATCAGCACAAACCCTGGTTTTGCCACTCCAAACAAACATGGGAGGTCTGAGCGTGCGCAGTAGCTCCACAGTGGGGCTTCATGCACTCCCTCATGCCTGCTGACAGGTACGGTATCGGACCATCTGTTGTTGTCTCTCTGGTATTTTACCTCAACAAACTATGTAACAGGGAAATAATCTGCACCGATGAGAACAGCAGTATACGCAAACAGCAGCAGATTTTTAAAAAATCCACCAGCCTTGAATGCTTGTTTTTGACACTAGTGAAACTTTGCTTTCCTGCTAAGGGAATTTTGAGGGGGAGGTTTTTATATTTTATATCAACATTGTTTTCAAAGATAAAACATTTTCCTCCTTCTCTACTGCTATTATTTCCTGTCGTTCCACACGCACTTGGTTTAATTTGAGAAATCTGGAGCGATACTATATTTCACTTTCCTGATTTGTCTTTAACCTTTAGTGCCTGATGGGGACCCGCTGCATGAAAACAATCGGTGTAATGAATGATGTCGCTCTCTTGTGTAAAAGAAATAAATCACTGCTTTTTGAAAATATTACAACATGCTTAGTTCAGTATATATTATTTTAAATGTTATTTCTAGATATGATAATTGTAATAATAATAATAATCATCATCATCATCATCATCATCCTCACATTTCATAATAATAATCACATTTCATAATAAAAGAAATTTTTATAAATGCACAGTTATAAAGTCCATCCATCCATCTTCAGCTTACCCGGGGCAGGCTCGCAGGGCAGCAGCCTAAGCCCAGACCTCCCTCTCACCAGCCACCTCCTCCAGCTTATCCCCAAGACATCCCAACATGTCCTGGGACTGCCTTGGGGCCTCCTTCCGGTAGGACATGCCTGGAAACCCTCATCCAAGAGTTGCCCAGGAGCCATCTTAGTCAGATACCTGAACCACCTCAACTGGCTCCTTTCGATGTGGAGGAGCAGCGGTGCTATTTTGAGCCCCTCCCGAATGGCTGCACTTCTCACCCTCTCTCTAAGGAAGAGGCCAGCCACCCTTCAGAGGAAGCTCATTTCTGCCACTTGTATTCTCGATCTCATTCTTTTGGTCACTACCCAAAGCGCATGGCCATAGGTGAGGGTAGGGACGTAGATCGACCGGTGAATCGACAGCTTCGCTTTCACGCTCAGCTTTCACCCTCTTCACTACAACAGACCGGTGCAGCTCGTGAAAAGTGCTAAAATATTTCTTAGATGAAAGCAATAAGACTGAATGAGTTTAGGGTCGCAAGATTCAAAATTCAAATGATGGTCAAAGAAAGCACCGAGATTCTTCGCAGACGAGTGAGCCAACGTGAGAACTGACCCTGACTGAGAAGCTGTCAGGCCCGAACATAAGAACCTCAGTTTTGCCAAGATTGAAATGGAGGAAATTTGAAGAATTTGCTGTACTGCACAGATCTGGCACTGTAAATAGATAAACACTGCCAGTTATACAAATACATCTTAACTATAATCTGTTCCTGTATTAAATTTCAAACAACACATTTTTGCATGATGTTAGCAGTTATAGATGACCTTGGCTATATAATTTTATAAAAACTCTGAATTTTACAAACCTGCATCATGAATAATTTACTGAATGATGAGGCCACAGGATCACATGCTAATTATTTTTTGGTTTGTGAGTAATTCCTTCTTAAATTACTATGAAACTGTTTAAGCTCGTCTGTCTCCTATTAGACTCCATTGTAAGCGCTTTTTAAAAAAAATCTCTTGAGATGACTTTGCTCATGTGAAAAAGTATAAATTCATCTTCAAACAACAAAGACCCGAGTACCAAAGGTACATTGCCAATATCTGTTTTTTATTTATTCTCTAATTTCCCAACATAGGCATATTGGTTCAATTATCTTCTTGATCTAGGTTTTGAGAATAAAGGAGATTGCCAGAGAAAACAATAACGCCAGCAGCACTGGAATGGCTCAACAATGAGCTCTGTTTTCAGTCTGAATGTCAACCACGTGTCGCTTCTGGGAATAGATGCAGCTTTCCAGTTTCATACTAATCCCACTGTGGTACCTCCAGAAGGAAGCCACCTTTGTTTTTCCTTCATCTCTAAAATAATAAAATTTCTCCCTCTTCTCTGTATCTGACCAGAGCTCTGTATTAGAGAGGGGTGTCATCAAGAACCCAATTAGAGGTCTGAGACCATCCAAAGGGATTTTTCTCTACTCTCTGCTTTGGGGAGCCAGTTGCCAAGTACTGCCATGTACACAGAAATCATTAGCAACTCTAATTCAGTCTGGGACTCTAAGTACTTTAATTCTGTGTGGTTTCAATTGATTAGTAGCTCGTCCATAAATACCAATTCTTTCTATCCAAACAGGCATCCAACATCCTTATATCAAGCTCTGTTTTACTGTCATATTAACATTTCAGCTGCTAAGTTATGAATGTTAAAAACACAGCTTCTCAGCCCTTTTACTTTCAATTTATAAATCACCTCAAAATCTGCCACTATTCAACACTGCAACAAGATCTGTTGCATTTAAATCAATGCCAGCTTCAGCTTCATCTGAGCTTCATTTACTGACACGAGAGTTTTTCGAGGCAAATACACAGCTCGCACATTTCCTGCGTGGGCTGATATTCTATCGCAAATATTTCGGCAAAGTCATATTCAGATTGTGGACTCTAATAAATCAATATAATAACAAAAGCAGTAACAGCCAACAGTCAGGAGAAGATATCTGTCCAAGGTGGAACACAAATACCTCCCAGCTCCCCTGCAGCAGTGGTTTATAGTGTAAGACCACCCAAATAGTTCACTTGATATAACAAACTTGTGTTGTTTCAGCATGAACTGAAAAACTTTGCTCGTGTATTTGTGAATACTTGTTACACGGCTCTACATTTTGAAATCTCAAGCAAGTTTTTAAGTTTGATTTTGTTATTGATTTATGTGTTTTGGTTTCTAGTCAGAATGAATATCCCACTGTGAACCTGCAGGCAGTGACATTATTTAGCTCCAGAATGTTTTTCATAGCAACGTTACAGCTAACAAATATAGCATTTAGCCATATTACATCACATCTTATCACAGCCAAACTAGGCAATGAGTGCCAAAGGCAATTTCAGTGGAATTAATTTATGTGCAGTAATAAAATATACACACAATAATGATATACACACATGTAGCTGGGAAATTGTTAAACTAGCTTGCATTAAAAGCTAGCTAAAGAGTTTGAGTTTTGAATTGTGCTGTTTTTCAGTTGTTGTTTGTTGTATAGTATCTTTAAAATTACTCTCTGTATGAAACAAGCTTTATAATATTAAAATTGCCTTTCCAAGTGAGCTTCGTGTTACAGTAAACTAGCTTATCTGAAGCAGGCCTATGTGTAGGACCTTTTTTTTCCCCTCCCTGTCTTGTCAGTCATCTGTCCACACAATCATCACACAAGCAGAGGAAGGGGTTGATCTACAAGGTGGCTTTCAGGCACAAGTAAAAGCATGAAAAATCTGATATTTGGAACAATGCCAAATATTCAGGAGTTACCAGACTTAATGGCATGAGTGAAAATGTATTTTAGTCTTTGTTTAAATCATTGAGAATGAAAACTGTGGAGGATGTTTGTTGATTTTAATTTAGTTGCTCAGGAGAGTTCAGTTCAGCAGTGATCTCAGGTATGCATGCGAGCAGCAGCAGCACAGAATAAGACCTGTATACAATAAGGTCTGTAGCATTGGCTGCATCAGTTTGGCAGACACGTGCCTGAATCTAAGATTGATTCGTTTTTGGGTTTTTTAAACCATCTTTATAGTTTTAATGAAGGGGAAATTATCCACAGAGACCAAAACCCTTTTTGTAATTGGCTGTAAACATGTTTCCAGTGTTGTCAAGTTGGATATTTTACCTGGTAGATTTACAGTTTTACCTACTTTTGGAGCCAGCCTCAAGTGGCCAAAAGCAGAACTGCGCTCATCAGGAGTCTGCACGCTTGATGTGATTCTGGCTCTTATCCAAGGATTACTTTAGACCAGAGGTGTGAAACACAAGGCCCGGGGGCCAGAATCAGCCTAAAGACTCCAATCTGGCCAAATGGACGGGTTTGGAAAATGTGAGGGAGGGCATAGGTTTTGGACTTTTTACTATTTTAACTTATTTTCATAGATTTTACAGCTCTTCGTACTGATAAAGATGTTCGTCACTGACATTCATACAACACCAAAGGAATTACAGTAATAACATCAATAACAATTCAAACACAGAAAAGTCCCTGTTTCTTCACTATATACCACAAAAATTTATTTATTTTTTTACAATGGGTCCATGGTGGGAAAAAAAGAGGACATTTTCTGTGAATTGATGTAACTGTAATTACAGGAAAGTTTGGGCAATGAGGTACCAGAATGTTTTACAAATTTACATATTTATTTATTTGTGCTGTCAGAACTCTCTCATTTACTACAGCAGCAGATGTACTGTTGGAATTTTACTTCTGTTTCTTATAATAAATGGGATTAAATGTCTTTACAGTGACAGAAAGAGGGCTGTATGTGGTTCACGATGTAAAATGAGTTCGACGTCCCTGCTTTAGACAGTGTGATGAATCAACAACATTAAAGAGGTGCTGCCACAAGCTAAACACGCTCCCACCAATCTTAATATGAGTCATTAGTTATTAAACCAAACCATCAAAGGAATCATACTGAGCATTAAATGACGAATGAATACTTTGTGCTTGTTTGTCATTGTCTATGTAGCTGCAAATTATTGGTGTGGATGCTCATTCAGCAATGATGGTGGTTATTGCTGACGTGTATTACCAACTGAATAACCATCCACTCCAGGGTGACAAAATTGCTTTTGCCATCTGTTTTATTATTATTGTTATTATTATCATACTGATTAACTTTTTGAAGTGCAAATTTATGCAGAACACCACTGAAAACACATGTAGAATGTGTTTGTTAATAGTATTTAATGCGTAAAAAATGTGGAGACCTTCTAAGTGCAAATTTAACATATGGCCTCAGCAACAACGCCACACAGTTTGGGAGAGGGGGAGCGGCGGGGGGGGCGGAAGAAAAGCCCTGACCTTTGGCTCTCTACAAAGCATTCCCCACACTATGGACCCATTGAACTGAGGTTCTTCTGAGGTTCTATATAAAGAGCATCGCTAATGTGACTGACATGCACAGCTCACCACAAATACTACTATCACCCAGGAAACTAATTCTGTGTGGAGCTGCCAATATGTTGACATTACTCTTCAGCTGAGCTACAGGACGAGTCGACGGCATTCACAGCTCTGTTGTTTTGGTGCTTTTTTTTTTCATATGCAATACTCTATATTTTCTCTCTTTGTTGCTCATACACACACACACACGCACACACACACACACACACACTGTAAACTAAAATGTCATGTGTCCATCGGTGCAGTTTGTAAATTCAGTTGGCATTCTTGGAATCACTCCACTGAGGATATCTGTCTCCAGCTCAACATCTGTTTAACACTGCTGTCAGCTGGAACAGTCAATAATGTCTAATTCCTCCAAATGGGGCACAAGTCGTGCATAATGCTGGCTTCAAATCAGGGAATACAAGAAAATAAATGCACGTCCAAGCAGCTCTTCCAGAATATAGATTAACTGCAAATGGTTCTTATTTATGCACTGGGTTTGGTCCTATCTGAATATTACAGTATTCCTTTGCTTCCAGTAGTCCAAAATATAAACAGTGAAGTTCATACTTTATTTATTAGAATTTTTATTTTTAGGTTAGAACTTGTTTGTTTTTTCTGAAGCCACTAGGCTGTTGGGAACACTCGGAACATTTTAAAACCTTAGTTTATGCGCTGCGTTTGCGCAGCCTGTTTACTCCATCTATCTCTTGGATTTTTTTTTGGTGTTTTGTGATGCTTATCAGGTGTGGCAGCTCTTTGTTATGACGGTCTTCGTGCCTCACAATGACTTTAACATAATCTACCACAGACCAAAAGAGGGATCAAAGGAAGCATATCTGCAAAATAAGGATGGATGCAGAATGATGTGTCATCCATGCCTCTCGTGAAAGGCTCGATTAAGATCTAGCAACATTTCTGCACTTTCAGACAGGACTTGCGTTGTTATTCCTTTGCTCCACTGGGAAGGCAGAGGAGGGCTTGGTGTAAACACCTAGAGAAGGCTTTCACTCTCTTTCTGTGCAGGTGAGAAGCAGCGGCAGACTCGTTCCACAATGCACCTCGGCTTTCAGAGCCCCCCGCGCAGCTATCTTTTCACTGGGTTCGGGGGGTCACTATTTTCCCACCAGGGTAACTCTTTTTCAGCTCATATGTGAAGCCCACATTATGGCCTCTGAATGAGAATTGTCACTTTCAACGTGCATTCCTTTGGGTTTCTGTTCGTACAGAGGACCAGTGAATAAGAAATCAGCATCTTAATAAAACACTCTTTCTGGCACACACTCGCTCCCCCCTCCCTTCCGAGCTCCATCAACCCCCAACTCCCCTCCCCCCGCTGCTATTCTGTGAACTTAGAGATCCATAGGAGGTTTATTTGAGATGCAAGCACAAGTGTGAGAACAGTGGGCTTGGGAAAAAATCCTTTCCTTTGGCCTGAATGGGGGCATTTCAAAAACCGGACATTTTTTTCAGGAACTCCTTCAGCAATAGCCTTCGTCCTCTGTCAGCTGAACAAAACACTGCTGCCATTCAGGGAGAATAAAGCTTCATTACTGGCTAATTTGATTGAGTATCGCCGCAGTAAAGATTCCCTCATTTAGAGTCTTCCCTCCCGTCTGTTGCTTCTGTTTTGTCATATAAGGATAACTAATAATTGTAACAACCCTAGTTAGTAAATATGTTAGAGGCTGGACAATGTTTGAGGGCATAGATCAGATGCTTCATCCATGGCTAAGGCTCTGCTTAGCTACTGGTGTTCACAAATGAAAAGAAAAGTCAGTCACACAGTGATACCCAGTTGGTTCATTCAGCTCTCCGCCTATTCACTCTCTGTACAAAACATCAAAGTCGGGCACTGCAGGGTTGAATCACAGAAAAAGGGACACATACAGAGTAAAAAGATGCAGAAATCCCCTTAAACACAACATCAAATTGGCTTCCATGAGGACTGGTTAAACTGTAAAGGTCATGAATAATGGATTGCATTCAGGGGTATTGGGTTAATTTGCTACTTAATCATTTATTGGATTTTGATTTTTTTTTTCAGTTCAATTCAGTTCAATTTCAATTTTATTTATACAGCACCAAATCACAACAAACAGCCGCCTTTATATTGTGAGCTACAGACCCTACAATAAGAGAAAACCCAACAGTCAAAACAACCTCCTATGAGCAAGCTCTTGGCGACAGTGGGAAGGAAAAACTCCCTTCAGCAGCACCAGGCTGAGGGAGGGGCACAGGACAAAAGGCAGGCTGAGTAAATGCAGAGGGGTGTATAAACAGAGCAAAAAGAGGTGAATGAGAAGAAATACTCTATCATATAGTTCCCGTTAATATGATAGATAACATAGTTCATTATTAATCTTTTCTGCAACCTTACAGGAATTTTCACACACATAAACATGCTGCCATTTGCTGTTTGTGGAGTGTGTCTTTCTCTTCATAAGAAGGAAGAGGGGGGGGTAATATCTGCTGACACCCTTGTTGTATTTCCAGTAAGGAATTAGCACCACGAAACGGATCAAAGGATGGTATTTGCAGAGGCATCGCCATTTCTGCATAATGAGGCGAATCCAATAACATCGCTGTACAAATCATCCATAATGTGGACTAACACACAGATAGAGCGAACAGCAGCAAGCTGACTGGCTCGGTGGCTGCCAGAATCTTTGGTCTGTTTTCTTTCTGCTAACTTTTGCTGATTTTTGTTGTGCACCCAAAATTAAAGACTTATAATCATATAATATAATTCACGCTTCTTCGGTGATGGCGAGGAGGCTTTCGTTAATCCTGTTGCATAATCACACACAGACTTTTCATATTAATGTTGCTCCTGTTGAAAATGATTAAGACAGCTATTTTTATTCAGGGGAATTAAATATTTAATATATTTGTTTAAGAAACATTTTGAGATATTTTGTTGCTTCACTACTTTCAGATTATCTTGAATAGCAAATGAGTTTGAAACTAAGCTGTTTTCCAGTGCCTGCATGGATTGTATCAATGTGTTGCAACTTCTGTTGTCTTCTTGGACAAATACTATGGCTTTCTGGGAACAAACATCCTCCGAGATAAGGCTGAAAAAAATCCATTTGTGTGGGCATGTTGCACATTTGTGATTCATTCAGTCTGCTGTAGCTGATTTGTGTCTGTACCACTGGAGCTTCAGGATGCTAGAGTAATGTGATGCACATTGATGAGCCAAAAACTGTAAGGCCACCTCTTCCTAATAGGCTGCTGGTTCTTCATAAGCCGCCAAAACGTTCCATCCCGCCAAGGCAGGGACTCCAAGACATTAGCAACAAGTTCTTGCAAGTTGCAATTGGGAGCCAGTGTGGATCAGACTTGTTCAGCACACCCTCCATCACCCTGTTGCCAGATCATGCTTTGTCCCTCTTGGACCCTTGAAGTCTTGCCATTTGGAAGATGTTCCTACTCAGTTCCTCCAGCCAGACTGATTCAGGCCTTATTAAAGCAGCTCAGGTCTTTACACCTGCCAATTTCTCTCTCACCCAATGTGTTCAATGAAAGCTGGCTGTTCACTACTGTCTAATATATCCCACAACATCACAAATGCCATTGTTTCAAGATAAGCAATGCTATTCAATTCAGCTTTGAATGTTCATAATATTTTGGCTCATCTGGGAAAGAATTTAAAATGATTAATTTCACAGTTTAAAAAAATGACTTCATCTAATCCAAATCCAAAAACTCCAAATATTTATTATCAGTTTTTTAGGGGAGTCACTTTTTTCTGTTAATGTGGCACCATCAGAATGTGTGGGCTCAGTGTATGACTGGTTATGTTTCCATAGTGAGGTTGCAACTAGAAATATTTAAAGTGTAAATTGCATGCTGGGTAGGCTCATGCAAAATTAGAACTGCACTTGTGGATTTTCACTGTTCCCAGAGCAGGAGAAGGATCTCTCGGAATCTGTGCGTGAGGGGCCGGGGCAGTGCTCTTATTGGCAGTAGTGAGTAAAACACATGCTTGTTGCCACACAATTTTTTTGGCATATATGGCAAAACTCACATGCATCATGGCACTCTTCATCTCTGCCCTGGGCACTGGACAGAGCCAAATTATTTCTATAATATCCCCAATATTATATGTATTCGGTATTTATGGCCCTGACACTTAACATTTCATCTGTAATACATTTGGCTAGAAAACACTGAGGAATAAACAGCTTTTTGGGAGGTCTGTCACTTTAATTAACAGTGTGGGAGCGCCTGACAGCTGTGATGGCAAGAGGCAAGCCAATCACAGGTGCTGTGTGGGGCACAGAAAGGAATGTCAGTGAGTGTTTGACAGTAGAGGCCATGTGCAGAAATAAGATGACAGGTGGCCCGATCCAACACATGACTGCCAAAATGAGCTTGCCTTTGGGAGCTCCAGAGAAACATGACAGGGCTAATGAAACTAGCAGCATTTAAATGTGTTACGCCCCACAATCGCATATCCCAAGGTTAGGGCAGTAAAAAAATTTAAAAAGAGAGGTAAATTACCTGAAATAGAAATTTATGAATGCCAGGAATGTATTTTCTCAGTGAATACGTTTTTAGTTAAAGCTGTCAACTCTATGATTTATTTCTTAATATGATTTTAAACCTTACTGATCCCTGATTGAAACGAGCTAATCTGGATTCTAGGTCAGTATAGATCTTCTAGGTGTACATGTTAGAGTCATTTTGATTGCAGATGAAGTAAATATGTGTTTGTTTCTTTGTTTGGTTTTGTTTTAAACAATCTCTGGGAATCAGCTTTGGAGAACTCCAACATTTTTCAACAACATGATGTTCTCTGTACGTTTTTGGGTCTCAGTGGGAGCTGCTCTAAATACCTCAGGAAGTAAAGGCCGATACCCCCAGGTGCAACAATACGGATGACTGACACACATGCAAGCACAAAGACATGCAAGGAATTTTTTTTTTTTTTTTTTTTTTTAAGAAAGG